>VYZW01050693.1:283523-412246 GCA_013401315.1 Balaeniceps rex
GGGGGGGAAGATTTGGGATGGAGAAAAATAGCAATTAGAGTTAAATGGAAAAATGGAGAGTTAATGTGTAGTGAGCAAAACTCCTTTAGTGGAAAATGTTTTTTATGTTAACTTTTGTAAGAAAACAGTTTTCCATACTAGTCAGGCTTGACAGTTAAAGTTAATGGTGTTAAAAAACAGAGTACTGAAAAACGTTCCCTTCAGTGTAAAAGATTTATTCAATGAGAGTTTGCTTGAAAAGTTTTTTTGGCTAACGGTGCTGGCTTTTGCCTAATGCTCGGAACAAAGATCCTTGCTGTGTTACCAGGATGGGGACAGCCCCAAATTAATGATTTCCCAATTAAGATGACATGACTTATTTTCTTGTATTGTTGACCTATTGTTGACCCCTTTTTGAAAAGAATGCCACCCTTCAAATGTCTTTTTTTCCTCCCACTTCTGGAAAAACACGTAGAGCAAGTGCTGATCTCACTTCTGCCTGGAGTAAAGCTTGGTACGTGCTTGGATGCTCAGAGACAGAATTTGCTAGTTAATCTGCACTGAAAGCTGACTGAAAAGTGTGTTGAACTGTTTCTACCTATTACATGCTATTTAGCAAGGTAGTCATGGACTGAAATTTCTCATGTCATATTTGTATGGACAAAAAAGGCTGCCCAAGAGCAGAGCTGGCTTTCCCTTTGCTGCGGTGGAGGTGGTGGTTTGTAAAGGACTTGAGTTACAGCTGAGGCATGGCTGGGTGCTCTGGGGCTCTTTGCTGGCTGAACTGGCTGCCTGGTAACATATTGGGGAGGGAAGGGATTTTTGCAGCTGTCCACCTAACCTGCAGACACAAAGCTGCTTGAGCTGACAACCAATTTGCTCCTTACTCACCTCAGAACTTTTAAAAAATGGACCCTTTTTTTTTTTTTTTTAAGCCTTATCCAAAGTGGGTAGAAGTTGAGGGCAGTTTCCCTCTTAACATCAGGGGGGTTTGTCTCTTGAAGCATTTGCTGAATTTTCATCTCCTTATGACAGTGATAAAGCAGGTATCACTTCACTCTCCAGTTTCCTGTAATTAGGCAGCAGGACCATATGTGTGGTTTTTGTTCTGGCTGTGGCCCATGTTCTTCTAAAGCAAAGGTTCATGAATGGTCTCTTGAAATCTGTCTGTCCATCACGCCTTTTTTCACCTTTCTGATTTAGTGCTACTTTTTATAATCTGGACCTCTCAAAATCTCTGAATTCTACCTATCAAAAATCCTTGTAAATATAGAGTTAGTGTAGATTGGCAGAGCTCCACTGGCCTCCGTGAAAAGCTGGTTGGCACCATTTGGGAATCTAACCTGGTGCTTAGAATAAATCCATCAAGACGTACTCCAGAGAGGCAGAGATTAAAGTCAATAGTGTTAAAGCTCTGGTTTGGAGCCTGCCCATGTCAGAAATTATGTTTTCCTGAGCTGCCACTGAGCAAGACTTCATTACATGTTGTTTTCAGAAGAAAGCCAAAAACGTCCTGAGGCTTTCTATGCTCCCCAAGCACACGTAGGTACAGGTGCTATATTTAATACACAATTTTGGAGCTGCTGCTCCCTCTAGCCCTCCCATTTGTCTTATCCTGCTTGGATCCTGGACAGTCCAGGAACTGAGAATCTTGTTCTAGTGATTGGTTGACTGGTGGCCAAGTGTCCCAGAGGCACCTCCTTTCTGCAGGGTGGTCGTCACTGCCCCACATGCAGGTAAAGGATGCTGCCAGACCCTGGATGCTCTCTTATCCAAGTCCTTTGCTCTTTTCCCACCTACGCTCTGGCTCTTGCTGTGTCCTCCAGCTCCTAGGGTGATAGCACAGACATGGTTACAGATTGCTCTTCAGGAAAGGGTGCAACAGATCATGGAGTCCTCCCTGTAAACCCCTGCGAATGCAATATGTGCTTGGTTTAAATGTTTCCCAGTGATGCTTTTAATCCTTCAGTAAATCAAACCCTGAATGATACACCTATGACCCCAGTGACGTGGGGGCTGAGGGGAAGCGATATCTTGAAGCTTTTGGAACTGTAGAGGTTCAGCACGGGCGTTTGCCTCTGTAGTGAAAGGTTTGTAAAGCAGAGTTAGAGCCTCCCACTCTCCTCCAGCTACACGTCTTTGGAGACACGGTAGTGATGTTGCTTGGATGGATTCTGGGATCAGCACCAGTGCAGCAGCAGATTAGACCTAAGGAAGAATGTTGATTACGTCCCCCTTCTTCACATCTGTCCAAGAGAGGCTTTGTTAATGTTACAACTGGGTCAGATTTCCCTGACCTGGGAGATGGATGTATTTTTCCTAGAGAAAGTTCCACATTCTTCACATTGTGAGTTCTGAGGAGCCACAGTTACCAGTGCGAGGGGCTGGGGAGAGCAAGGAGGTGGCAAGATCCATGTGGATAAAGTCATTAAATTGCTACTTTGGCAGATGCTTCTTGAAGAGTGGTGGAAGATTATCAGATGGACAGAGGATTTCAGCAAAATATTCACAATGTGGTTCCCAGAATGGTTCCTAAATCCAGCTTTAGGTCCTGTATTAAAAGAAGCCTGATCTCTACTGGCATTGAAAAACTGTATCTCTGAATTGCAAGTGCTTCTGGTGCAGAGTGCCTGAATGCCCAGAGATGGAGTCAGAGCCTAACTTTGTACTCCTATAATTCAAAACCAGGCACCAGATGATCGTTTTCTGCAAACTACTTTGCTCGTGGATGTTTTCACTGGGATGAAGGCTTTCTAGCAAGATTGATTTCAAGTTACCCTTCCTAATTCTTCTCTGTGCCAGTAGCCCTTAGGACAAATAAAACTAACCCCAAAATGAACTAACTTCCTTGACCATACAGAGCTTTCCGTTTAGTTCAGTTTATGAGTATGGATTTTGACTGATGATTATTGTGCCTGACTGGGTACAGAGCCATCTGCCTTGTGTTAGGTTTCCATGTGCTGCCTCTTCAGCCGGATTTCAGATAGCCGTTCTGGCAGGAGAAGGCCAGGTTCTCAGTTACACGGTGGTAACAAATGGATTTTTAAATGGAAGGAAATTATAATGTTATCTATTTGGAAGCAACACAGCAGAGCCCTGTGTGGAAAGGAAGAAGGTGCCCAATGTATTTATTTTTATTATTACCCATCATCTTTTGTTGAAAGTAGAGGTGGCCTTCAGAAGAGTCCAAACTGCAGGGAATTTAGCTTTTTTTTCCCAGAAATATGTTTGTTTTTAATGACATTTTCATCTATAAAAGCTAAAAATAACATGCCTCATTAAGTTCAAAGCACTCTGGGACACAGTTTGCACTTTCTGGCTGAAAAGTTGAAACTTCCCCCGGAGAGGATCACATTTTCTGTTGGGTTTGGTGTTTTGTCTGCCTGCCTGCTGCAGTTTTGCGTGGCTGTGGAAAATGCAGGGGAGCTGTGAAGCACCATTCACAAGCCTGGGGCCTTGGAGGACCTGAAGTCTCATTCCCCAATGGAGAGAAGTTGTTGCTGTCTCTTCTGTTTGCCAGGAGGACAGTGAATGATGCCAATGCAGCTGATACAAGTGTCCAAACCAGTCGTGCCGGTCTGTAGCTGGGCTTTTCAAACCTTTGGTTTCATGAGAAGATGTTTCTACCTGCAGTCTAGCAGACATTGTATAGCAAAAGTCACCAAGAAGACCACACCCCACCCATTGTTTTGATTTAGAAAGGGAGGGAATGGCTAAAAATATAACCGTATCAAACGTCTGTGGAACTTCACCGTACAATGCTGCCATTTGGTCCTCAGTACAGGCATGAAGTGTCATTTCCTCTATACATGATCTCATCTAGATTGTTCCTAGAATTATATCTGAATAGGAAAAGAGATATGGTGCAGCCCAGCATGTTACAGCTTAGTAAATGGTGTTGCTTAGTAAATGGTATTGCTTAGTAAATGGTGTCAGATGTGTGTGGTGCAAAGAAGTCAGGATGTGAGTGCAAGGCTGGCCTGGATGCAGCCCAGGAGCTGCGTCAGGACAGGATGCTCGAGCGCTGGGCAGGAGGCTGAGTGGAAAACTGGAGACTCGGAGAAAAGATGATTAATGGAGTCTATGTTGTTCCTACTGAGAACAGTCAAGGCTGAGCTGACGGCCCGCAGAAAGAGCTCACGTTGCAGAGCATGGGGCTGGCGGGGGCTCCGGTAAGCGTGGAGGCAGAAAGAGGCGAGTTTTTGTGTTCACAATGGATGAGGAGGTCAATAGCAAGGAAAGCACTGAACCACACTGACCTGCTGCCACCTCCTGTCTCAGGAAAGGCTGAAAGCTTAGAAAAAGCAGTAACATCTGAGAATGGGAAAGCTTGAACAATGTTGGTGATAAATTCTGCTGTGGCATCACTTGTGTAATGTTTCCAAGCAGGAGGAGAGACCCATTGTGCTTCACGCTGTACATGCAGGTAGTGAGAGACAGCATCTGCCCTGAAATGTTCACAGGCTAAATAAACCTTACATACTTACACGCTTCATAAGTGTTTTGGAGTGGCTGCAGCCAGGCCAGCATGCGTTACACTTGGGATCCAAGCTTAGCTGGTACAAGGCAGCTCTGGTCTGGGAGCTGATGTATTTTGTGCTGAGGCGCGACTGTGGCACTGTGCTCAGGTTAGTATGCATGTAGTAGCACTGATACAGATCTTTCAGATAAACTTCAGTTTAAATCCCCACCTTAGTTTCTACCCAAAGCTTTGTTGCACACACCTGGGCTCAGGCTGAACCAGATCAGATTCTCTCTCATTTACTGAGATGCATTTGAATTGCATCCATTTTCTGGTCTCTTACTGATTGTTTTAAGACAGTCTCAGATGCAGGTAAGTGCAGGTTACCTGTCTTCTGGAGAGCGGTAAAAGGAGCTGTGGTATTATACACAGGTGAAATCTTAGCCCTTCCATTCTTACTGCAACAACTGGATGTGTTTTCAGAATGTTAAGATGTATTTTATGCAATTTAAAGTCAAATAATAATCACAGTGGCCTGATTTTGCTATTGATGCGCTCTCCAGTATTTTCTCCATTTTCAGTGTGAGTTCCTGCCCGACGAGAAGGAGAGTCTTTCTCAATGCTGCTCCAGAGCAGTGAGGTTTTTTTACATGCTGATCTGTTTTAGGCTGCACATGGTGATTAGACAGAGAAAAATATAAAAATAAGCAGCAGGAGTGATTTGTGAGGGGCATCTGCCACATAACAGTTAGGTGCTGATAGCATTGCATGACATCTTTGCCTGCATAATTAGGCACTTGTTTGCCTGGGGAGCCCCACGGCCCTCTCCCGATTTTCTGAAAGATTGTATATGGGTTTGGAGTGTTTTTGCAGCTGATCCATCTGAAATCCCATCAGGTTAAAGGAAAAGAAAAGCCACATTTGTTGGATTATGGTTTCCAGATCCTCCAACTTCTGGAGCAGGCAGGGAGGGGAATGGAGAGGGAATCACAACTTGAGCGATTCATTTTGTTGTAGCTTGGACAACCCTCGTCACAGGCTGACAGTGATTTATGAACAATGCTTTAATATTTTTCTACTCTGTCTTCTGCAGGAGCAAAGTTAGATCTGCCCCAATATAAACTGGTGTCGTCCCATGGGAACTGATGGTCTATCAGCCTTTCTGAGGGCAACATGTTGCCTCCCATCATCGTTGGGAGATAGGAGTGATGATGCTGGTCCTCTGTTCTTTCTGCAATGGGGATGTGCATTTTGAGGTATGCGGCAAGATCCAGAGCTGTTCTCACCACTGGCTGCCTGTGAGCAAGAGACTGAGTCAAAGTCAGTGAGGTTCTTCTTCTGAGTTCACAGTTCAGCTGTGGAGAAAAACACAGCAAGCCATACAAAGTCACAGCTGTTCCCAGTGATAGGGGGTCCTTCCCAGACTGCATCGAATGACTTCTGCAGCCTTTTGCCAGATGGCAGGAGCTGAGGAAGGAAACCCCCTTTCAGAGTGCTTCCTCCCCACCCGCACCGGCACTTTTGCCACTGCTCAACTCTGTAAATCAAAACATTTGCTGTATGTTCAGTCCATAGTTCATGTTATCTTCAGCCAACGGGCAGCTGGTAAGCCAGGCACGAGGCCCTAGAAGCTTGGGGTGTGGTGTTGGTACCCATCAGTGGCATAGAGAGGAGCTGCCAGAGCCCCCAGAAACACCACGTGGACGTTGGGCAACCAGCTTCCTGCTGCCAGTGAAAGGGTTGATTAGGTAAGTCAGGCCTCTTTACATGAGGTTTGCATGCATGCGTATAGTCATTTGAGAGGTTTTTTTAAAGGGGAAAAGACTCAAATCTCCTTTTTCACCCTGTTCAGAGTGGATTTTGCTCAGTTGTTCAGTTTGAAAGTAGGTGGACAAGAACATGTTCACGGTGCTGAGGGTTGAAGACTAGACGCAAGACTCAAGACTAGAGCTGGGTCTCATTCATCATCCACCTCTCAATTCAGGTACTGTTAGAGCTTTTCCCAGTTCAGACCATCGCAGCTGCTGGTGGGACAGTGTCTCATCTAATTTCACCTTTCTCAGCCATTTTGAAATTCAAGATTGCTGAAGTTTCCTGCTAAAATGCAAAGAGCCTCTTTACCTCTAATCTCCTTCATTCCCTGAAGCTGCCCATGTCTCCATCTTTCACCCAAATGCAGACAGAGGTTTCCACAAGGTCTTAAGCAGCCTTGTGAACATTTCCCCAGATGATTTTCATTTCCGCTTGCCTCTGCCCTTCTCCAATCCAACTAGGAGCTGAGGTTTCAAAATACCTTGAGGAAAGGCTATTCTTGTGGTTTTCCTATATGCTTCAGAGAAAGATGTACAGAATATTTCTTGAGGGCCCGGCTT
This sequence comes from Balaeniceps rex, assembly GCA_013401315.1. NCBI lineage: Eukaryota > Metazoa > Chordata > Aves > Pelecaniformes > Balaenicipitidae > Balaeniceps > Balaeniceps rex. The sequence goes on from VYZW01050693.1 coordinate 290,337, forward strand.
TGGTGGATTTTCAGTCTTGTTTTCCAGATCTTGCAGCTTCAGACAAGTTACCAAAATGTAGAGGTTGAACTGAATTAGTGAACTTCTTGAATATTTCCTGTCACTAATAATATATTTGGGCATCAAACTTGGGACTTCTAGGGGTTTTTGTGGGTCAAAAACCCCCTGTCTCAGCTCTGGTGCAGGGCAATGTCCTGTTGAAGCCAGAGGACAGATGTCATTCAGAGGCAAAGTTAAGTCAGTCCTGGGCACATTCAAAAGTCCTAACCACAGCTAAGCCTGTTGTAATTTTCCTGCCAAAACTTTTCTTTGGTTTTAAAAAAAAAAAAAAAGAAAAAGGAAAAAAAGAAAGTATTTTAATAAAATACAAATTTCTGTGGAATGTATCTGCTGTTTTCTAAAAGCATCCGTGCTTTATCAGTAAGTCAAAGCCAGAACATCATGGCTGAACAAAACTATTTACATTTGAAAGCTTTTCAGTTGAAAATGTGTATGTTTTGGAATTGAAAATCCTTTTTTATGGCTTTCATTTTTATGGGAACACTGGAAAATTTCTGCTTTGGGGATGGACTATTCTGACTAGTAAGCTTTTTATTCTCAGAAGCCAAGTACTGTTTTCTCAAACAGATATTTGTACATTTTTTTCTCATATCTTTTTCTTCCCTTTTGCTGCTCAGACTATTTCCCTTGACTTGCTTAACTCTACTTGAAAACCAATAGGAGAGATGGGGCTTTGTGTTACAGGCTCTGTCTCCTGTCTTGCTGTTTTGGGCCAGCTAAACAACCATCCTGGATAACATTCTGGACTGATTGCAGCCACAAAAATGCAAGTTTCGCTGTGGAAGCTATTTGAAAGGTTATTTTCAGGCCTGAGATATATACCAGCACTTTATCCACCTGAGCCTACCCTCAGCTGAATGATAAGGTGCTGTGGGCAGGGCAAGCCCAGATGATTTTAATCTAAATGGGCATGACAAGATGAAAGGCCAAATGCTGAGTGGATTTAATCATCTGACAAGTGCAATGATTAACCTTGAATATTTTGTATTCGTTCCCAGTGTGGAATTTCTGCACAGAAATAAGGCCATCAGCCATCGGCATTTATTTGCTGGCGGCCATGGCCATGATGTGCGCAGCCAGTTAGGAAGTTCTGGCTATGTGTAAAGCTGTAAGTAATGACAGACAGTAATGAGTTGTTAAATAATTGCATAACTTGTCAGGCACGGAAAGGTGCTTCCAGCCTGAAGTGTGGCTTCCCCTTCCCTGGCGAGCCGCAGTGGGCTGGGGACGTATGCTGCTCTCCAGAAATTGCGTGATTTTGTGCTGCAAAGTGCTGCTGCATTTGCTTTCTGCAGGCTGGGGGTCTTTCCCTGCTGCTCTCGGCTCCTTTCCCTTTAGAGCTGCTGCTTACAGGACCTTTTTTTGGCAGAAACTTGGGCTGGCCTCTTGTGCAGTGAAAGAAAGGCTGAAGGCAGAACCAGACTGCACACCTGTGTGGGGGATTTGCATCCTGGATCTGGCCTGTTACATTTCTCGCACACGGGTTTAGTTTCCAACCCAGATCCATGTCCGAGCAGGCAGTGAAACTAAATTTCCAGGTGACTTCCACAGCCTCACACAATCTCATCTCCCAGCCTGACCTGGACAAAGCGGCAGGTTTCTGGTTGCATTGGAAAGTTGGTCTGGATCAGACCCATCCTCCTCTGAATGGCATTGCAGCGTGAGCACCAGGGGGGCAGGGAGATACGGTCCCTCCTGCTTTTCGTCACCTGCTGCCTGTCCGTGGAGGGCCAGGAGGGCTCGGCTTAATTAGACTGGTCTGCACGGAAAAGGGCTTGGTCTGAGGAACTTGCCGTGGGGTTTGGAGGGTGATGGTTCTTTACCATCATGTTCCAGTTGTATGCACTACATCTGATGTGAGTGTGAAGATGTGGCCTCAAATTTCTACTGAACACGCTATTTTGATGTCTTTGACAAGACAGACCTTCCTCACCTTCCATACCAAGGTAATTTAGCAGGGATTCTAGCAAGAGGTGAGCTTGTGGGAGCCGGCTGCTGGCGAGTGGAGAACAGGCTCCAAGGCTGTGTTAAACTTGTAGGGTCATGTAGGCAGCGGTTGGCACCAAATGTGACAGGAAAAACAGTACGGGATTAATTGATGAGGTGACATGGCTATTCCTTACCTTTGGATGCCTGATGTTTTGAGCTTAATAACGGCATTCTAATATGCATTTTATGTGAAAGAAAGATATCATTTGTTTATGCACCTCACAGCTTAAAGTTCAGTATGGGAAAGGTATTTCTCTTCTCCACCTCTGGATGTTTAACTGTATAATAATAATAGTTAGCATTAAAAGTTCATAACATTTTATCTTTAATAGCAAGACATTTACTTTCTGCCTGCAATACATTGCTAAATTTGCATATTACATACCTGAGTGCAATGCTGATGATGTTAGAAAATGCTAGCCTGGCTTGAACCAAATTATACATTTCTCCACAAGCCTTCAGCTAGTTTCCTCTGTACCAGAGGTGGCAAACAGTAATATAAATACAGGAGGAAGAGAAGAAGGAACAGATAGAAGACATTGGAAGCAATACACAGTGTACAAGTATGTTTGAAATACTGTATATTCAAGCTATAGAGTCCTTCCAGAGCCTGTCCTTTGAACGCTCAGCAAACACCCATCAAACAATGCTGGTGCTCAGTGTTCAGCAGACAATGCAGGGAAAGCTTGACAAACGTGATTTGTTAGAGTAGAAACTGCAGAAAATCTGGGCCATGAAAAATATAAGCCTAATACCGATTATTTATGGTGTGCTGGGATTTCCTGATGGAGTATTTCAGGAGCGCTGTGTGAGCTGGCTTGGTTAAAGACCTTCCTGAAGCAATGTTGATGAGCTCTGCTAAATCCTGAGAAGGATGAAAAAATCTGAAGTCACTGATGCTGCCTCTGAAGTCGGACTTGTGTGCACTGGATTTGGGATGGTATCCCAGTCTGGAGCTGGGGAAAGAAAGGCTACCAGTGCAAGGCAGGCTCTGCCCACCAAGCCCCAAGGCTTGCAGTGGGACGGTAGGGTAGAAATGGGTTTATTTAAAAGATAAGACATATTGCCTAAATCCTACAAAATGGTTGAATATCCTTCCAAATCTGTGGTGTCCGTATCGACTGTGGAAGTCTGGCTTCAGCCATCCTGTATCGATTTAATCAAATGCCTTTTGTTCATGGCTGGACTCGACCTTTGAGGAAAAATGTGGTGTGATGCACTGGATTCTTCCTGCTTGATAATATCAGGCAGCCTTTTCACCATCCCTGTGAGAAGCAGCAGTCGCTGCCTCCACATGACAGGAGAAAAGTATGTTTTAAAGAGCAATATTAATAATAATAGCAACATTAAAGTGTGGGGAAGGATTACAAAGGTAATTCCGAGATCTTGCTCAGTAATGCAGGCTATTAACAAAAGATAATCACCTTTAAGTCAGTCACCTTTAGCCCTGGAGTAAAATAGAGGCACAATTATTCAATGCAGTACAAAAGTAATTTAAATAGAGATGGATGAACTGTCGGTTCTTGCTTGGGAAACCAGCCAGGGCCAAGTCCTAAAAGGAGGAAAACATGATGAAAAAAGGGCAGCAATAAGTAAATAATTCCTAGTGTACTTCTCTCCGTTTTTCCACTGGAGCCAAAGTCATTCACTTTTCGGAGTGTAAAAAGGGAGGAGAAACGTGTTGAAAAGCAGTTCGTCATGTTCCTTTTATAAGTAACATTTGGAGGCTCTTATGCTCCAGACTGCCATAAGAAGTCTAGATCCATGCTCTGCATCAGGGCGTGGGGTTTTGCCGTCGGAAACCACGTGGCCCTGTGGGTTCATCATTTCTGTCACTTTGGGTCCGCGGCTGAGGAACAGCCTGAAGTATGAGGCGGGATGAGTTTCTTACGGAAAAGGTACCGTGTCTACTGAAAGAGGGCTCAGGAGCTGAGGAAATTGTTATCAGCATGACCAAAAAGACATGGCTATGGGGTTTATTTATGTGCATGGGAAACCTTTCTATGCTGGAAACGGCAGTCTCGTTCTTTGCAGCAACTGGTGTGTGATCCCTTCCCTTGTGTCCATACCCTGCCTTCTTCCCAGAAAGTGGCCTGTGGTTGCTGAGTGCAAGGGCTTGTCAGGTTTTGTAGGGTTGCTTCGGAGTGCTACCTTGCTGGTTGTGTTGTTTAAAAGGGTCATTGGAGTTTTATGCTGGGAAGAAGGAGCGTATGGACTCTGGAAGCATGCATGAGATTGCAAAAGTGACTGAAAGGTCTTTCGAGCTGCAAAGACAAGCAGTTGGGGTCTTTGGAAATGCCTGAGGCAGGGCTGTAGCCGCATGCAAGTCCTCTGGGCAAGCTGACACTGACTTACCATCTGAACTTGTATTCAACATGCTCTTAAAATTCCCACTGATATTCCTTCCCACAGAAAGAAGCACTGGAGCTGAGCATCCAAAACCCGTCTGTTGTCTTTGCATTGCCTCCGTGAGCAGCAGCAGGGATGACAGCCAGGCAGCAAGGTGAAAAAAGACTCAGTGAGCCTTGCGGCACGTGGCTCAGCCTGACCTTTGCTCTGGAGCAGCTGAGGACGTCCGGGAGAGATTAGCAGGTATGAGAAATTACAAACAGAATAAATTTTTTGGAAACAAAACTGAGAGTTGCCGTGAGAGGCATTGTTAGTGGCTGCTAATCCACCGAGCAGAGGGAGGAGAAGCTCCAGTCCAGCCCAGTACAGAGTGGAATAAATTCCGTGTTTCTGTTTTATGTCCTGTCTGTGCAAGTGAGGGGCCTCGTGCGCTCATTCCTGCACCATTCCCGTGTGGATCTGTCTGGATTGCTGCCTGCTTTGGCTTTATAAACAACATGGTAGGAACGGAGTGCGTGATTATTCTCAGAGATATTATTGCAATGTTAGCTCCAGTTACTCATTTTCCATTGCACAGCTCGTGTGCAGGCTCCTTACCAAAGACTCCTGGGCCGGTGGCCTGCCTGGGTCTAGCCTGTGTGATGGGGCAGCCCCAAAATCCTAGTTTGTAGAGTGTTGCTACTGGGTGCAACCCTCTGCGTCCTGGAGTATGGTCTTGTATGAGAGCAATGCTGCTGCGGGAGTCCTTCAGAAGAGTTTGAAGGACATGGGAGAGCCTGTGAATGTCCACCAAGGGACACCTTGTGTTGCAGTTGCTGAGCACTGCCAGCCAACTGCCAGGATCGGTGTGGAGCTAGCACAGAAAAGACCTCTCCCTGCACGGGTGAGTGGAGAGTAGGAGGAGGCAGAATATTGCGATCAGCTTTTGCAACTGGAGACCTCTGATGGCAGTGCTGTTGGTTTGGGTTTTGTCCATGTGTTTGGAGGGCAGCACCTCTGGGTGAGATGCAGTGTTATCGGGGGCTAGCAAGGGGTAATGCTGCAAGTAAAGGAGGGATGGGATCTGTCCCTGCCCATTGCACAGCTCAGTAAATCAGAGGAGGGCTGTGCTGTGGCTGAGATTCCAGCACCGTCTGGAAATTCTCCATGCGTCCATCAGCACCTGCACTGTTGGGGAGTCTGAACCTCAGGCTTCCAACCAGAGAGGTAAACATTTAGGACCCAAACCCAGGATAACAATAACCAGAGCAGAAACCTTTCCATCCCATTGCACGTCAAGCCTGGTTTAGGCATTTCAACCCATAATTTCTCTCCAGAGTTATTAGGGGGGCGGTGCCTGCTCATGGCCCTTCACTTCACCCCATAAAACCCTGTGCATGCACTCAGTCTCCATCTACCCCCTACTTCAGGCTCTGTTGTGGTTTAACCCCAGCCGGTAATTAAGCACCATGCAGCTGCTTGTTCACCCTCCCCCCGCCGGTGGGATGGGGGAGAGAATCGGAAGGGTAAAAGTAAGAAAACTTGTGAGTTGAGATAAGAACAGTTTAATAATTGAAATAGAATAGAATAGAATCATTAAGGTTAGAAAAAACCTCTAAGATCATCTAGTCCAACCGTCAATCCAACAGCACCATGCCTACTAAACCATGTCCCGAAGTGCCACGTCTACACATTTTTTGAACACCTCCAGGGATGGTGACTCCACCACCTCTCTGGGCAGCCTGTTCCAATGCTTGGCCACTCTTTCAGTAAAGAAATTTTTCCTAATATCCAATCTAAACCTCCCCTGACGCAACTTGAGACCATTTCCTCTTGTCCTATCATTTGTTACTTGGGAGAAGAGACCAACACCCACCTCGCTACAACCTCCGCTCAGGCAGTTGTACAGAGCGATAAGGTCTCCCCTCAGCCTCCTCTTCTCCAGACTAAACAATCCCAGTTCCCTCAGCCGCTCCTCATAAGACTTGTTCTTCAGACCTGTCACCAGCTTTGTTGCCCTTCTCTGGACATGCTCCAGCAACTCAATGTCCTTCTTGTACTGAGGGGCCCAAAACTGAACACAGTATGCAAGGTGTGGCCTCACCAGTGCCAAGTACAGGGGCAGGATCACTTCCCTACTCCTGCTGGCCACACTATTCCTGATACAAGCCAGGATGCTGTTGGCCTTCTTGGCCACCTGGGCACACTGCTGGCTCATGTTCAGCCGGCTGTCAACCAGCACCCCTAGGTCCTTTTCTGCCAGGCAGCTTCCCAGCCACTCTTCCCCAAGCCTGTAGTGTTGTGTGGGGTTGTTGTGACCCAAGTGCAGGACCTGGCACTTGGCCTTGTTAAACCTCATACAGTTGACCTCAGCCCATCGATCCAGCCTGTCCAGATCCCTCTGCAGAGCCTTCCTACCTGCGAGCAGATCAACACTCCTGCCCAATTTGGTGTCATCTGCAAACTTACTGAGGGTGCATTCGACCCCCTCATCCAGATCATTGATAAAGATATTAAAATAAAATAATGATAATAATAATAAATGGTGAAAAGGAAAATAACAAGAAGAGGAACAAAACTCAGGAAAAACCGAGTGATGCAACCGCTCACCACTTGCTGACAAACACCCAGCCAGTCCCTGAGCAGTGATTGCTGCCTCCCAGCCAACTCCCCCCAGTTTATATACTGAGCATGATGTTATATGGTATGGAATAGCCCTTTGGCCAGTTTGGATCAACTGTCTTGGCTGTGCCCCCTCCCAGTTTCTTGTGTGCCTGGCAGAGCATGGGACCCTGAAAAAGTCCTTGACTAAGTGTCAGTACTACTTAACAACAACTAAAACATCAGTGTCTTATGAAAATTATTCTCATACTAAATCCAAAACGCAGCACTATGCCAGCTACTAGGAAGAAAATTAACTCTATCCCAGCCGAAACCAGGACAGGCTCATGTTCAAGACCCTGGTGGAGAATATGTTGAAAAGGCAGACAAATTAGCTTTGTAAAAACCGTACTAAATTGGTAGTGCATTTATTGCACTCTGATGGTAATCCTTGGTGCGCTGTACTGCGGGCAAGCTCTGAGCTTAACACATCACGTGCTGTAGGGTTTTCTGAATGCCCTTGACCTCTGACGCTGGTAAGATGGGTGCTGCCAATTCTGCTGGCCCGTGTGGGCTCCTGGAGATGTGGTTCACTACCTGCTGGCTTCTTGCTGTGGTGGTGTGTTGTAGTAGCAGTGGAATAGATGGCATCGAGTTTGTATTGGGCATTGTGTTGGAGACCCTTGCCATTCCCTGGAGGGCGTGCAAGCTAGATCAAACTGCAGATGGTTGTTGTCAACTTTCCCCGTTGTGTGAAAATGAGGGGCGCAGATGTCCGGGCAGAGCCTTGTGGGTGCTTAGGGACTGTTTAGGCACCATGTCCCTGTTGAGACCAGTACGGGTTTGGGGAAAGATGAAAGGAAAGCAGCTGAAAATCGAATCCTTCTTGTGTTTTGTTCATCTGAAGCCCTAAGCAATTTGTGAGTTCGCTTTCAATATCTGTCTACTAAAGCAGACCTTTTTTCCATAGAAATTGCTCTCAGGTTCTTGATCAGCTCGAATAAGCACAATGCTTTCCCTTGTCAGATAGGCCCACTTCAGCCGTAAATCTGATGCTGAGAAATTAGATTTCTCTCCTGCTCCTGAGCTGTCATCAGAAGAGTAAGATGACGGCAATCCGTGGGGAGAGCTGAGCGTGGCATAGCTGTTCCATGTCTGCTTGTGCAGGCGCTGGGCAGGGTTTCATTGGCTCGCAAGAAAGGGAGGTTTGCCCTTCAAATTCTCATTTGATTTGTGGTGATTGAGCTGAAAGAGCTGTGGACTGAAACTGGGAACTAGGAACCGTTCAATTCCGCTGCATTTGGCTAAGCCAAATGAGAGAACCTTACAGCTAGTATTTCTCTTGTTTTAGTGGAGAAAAAAATGTTTTCCTCTTTCAAAAGTCCTGGAAGAGATGGCGTGGTGTCTCCTCTGTGCAAGGTGCTAACACGTTGGTGGTAACATGTCCCAGCCATCAACTGACCCTTCTTGTCTGGGAGCCAGAACTGTTTTTAAAACTCCTAAGGGATGGCTCACAGCATCTATTATTTACTATGACACACTGAGCACCACCAACTGCTGGTGGCCATAATACCATGAATCAGGCCCTCAACTCAAGCTTAGAAGAAACAGTTAAAAATACATTAATACCAAACTCTTTGTTCTGCTTTTGATAGCCTTTACTATTCATGTTTTTGAGCTTTCCTCCGCAGCCGTAAAATTTAGAAGAGCATTTAAAAAAATTAAAGCTGAGATTTTCTTAAAATCACATGTTTTCAGACGCAGGGGACTTGAGAGTAAAGCTCCAGATATAATCCTGAGATTTGGCAGTGCTCTTTGTATCATATTAAGTGATGGTCTACAGCACTCGTTAATTACTGCAGGCTGAAAAACAATTCTGGCTCCTGACAGAGGTCTTCTGCTCATTCTCAGCATATAAGTTTCTCCAGTTCTTCTGGGTAAGAGGGAAATATCACTTACGCAGTGATGTAACCTGTATTCGGCTTGAACAGTATTTTTAACTGTTTTATTCAAAAAGTGAAATTAGAGTATATGCAACTACATACCAGATCTACAAATCTGGTTCTGAATAATCATGCAGGTAATTTGGTCTTTATAAGCCTCCATGTCTAATCCAAAATCAATTGAAGACCAGCAGAAAAGAGCAGGCTGCTCGTTAAAGCAGTGATCTGGACTTTATTGATGGACACATCCAGATAAATCCACATTTCTCTTCCCAATCCTCTGGAAGCTGGGCTTTTTGCAGGTACCCAGGAGAGGCGGTGTTACCTGGCAGATACAGCATCAGTCTGAAAATAGCTCTTTTTTTAATATTCATTAAAATTGGTCTATTTTTGGACCCTAGATCAATCACTCCCCTGCAGTGCTATTCCTGCTTACGTCTTCTGAGTTGTCTGCTTAGACACCAAAGCATTTGGGGCAGCACCTCTCCGTCCCAGGTCTGGCATGGGGCGACCCTGCTCCAAGTTGAGGCAAGGTTTGTAATTGGGCTGGGCTCCCTTAGTCTCTGTTAGGATGGATTTACGGCAGCTGAATATGTTGTATATGTATACTTGGCCACAGTGGAGACAGTCTGTAGGTGCCATTGGAGATACTGTCCCATGGCTCCCTGCAGACATGGTGGAGGGGGGCAGGACACTGCCTCCTGGAGAAGAAAGGTGTTATGCTGCAGAGCTGTCAAACACAATTCTTAGGATGCAGAAAAGTGAAGCTGGCCTCTCTTCCTTCTCCAGGCAGCTGACAGCCAAATCCCCATTATTTTTACAAGCATTCTTCACCTGTTCCTGGTCCTGACTGTGCCATTGCCAAGGATCTGCACTGGCTGTCCTTTGTCGCTGAGCAATGGTCCCCATCTATAGCTGCTGCCTTTTGCTTTTTGGCGGTGTGCAGGGGAGCAGTGAGCTCAAAGCAAAGACAAGAAGCATTTTCACAGTGATCCCCCGGGGGGGACGCCTCTTCTGCCCCATGGAGCTTTTAATACCAGAAAAGCAGCAGCAATTCACTGTGGTGAATTTGGAAGACCTGCAGAAAAAAAGCAATTTATCTCGATTGGGGTTGGAGGGGAGAACGTTCACCTGTTCCCCTTTTATTGTCCCTGCTTTTGCTCTGCTGCCTGCGGCCCGGTGTCTGGCAGGGCTGACTCCAGCAGCCGGTGGGTTCGCGGGGCTTTGTCTCTGTGCGAGTGCTGACACGTTCCAGCAAGCTGCCACACAAACACAAACATCAAAGGGCTGGCATGTGTGTTTTCTGAAGCAGCTTTCTAGGTTTTACTGGGCTATAAAATACAGCGATGAGGATATAAAAACAAAGCTGTGATGGACTTAGCAGAGAGCCAAAGCAAGCGGGGAGAGAAATGATGAAAATCAGAAAAAGGGTTATGAGCGAGGAATGATGTATCAGCTCTGTGTCAGGAGGAACAGATTTTGGAATAACTATGAAGAGCATAAAACTGGTTTAGTCATTAAGAAAAAAAATAGAAAAAGAAAGAAAAAAAAAAAAAGAAAAGGAGAAAAAAACCTGATAAAAATGAATAAAGGAGGGAACTTCAAAGCATAAATTTCCTGACTGCGTGACACTGATGTTTTGAACAGTTGTTCTGTGTGAGATAGCAGCAGTGATTTTAATGAACTTTAAAGAGCAGTATAAATAGGAACAAACAAAGAAAGGCGATCGCATTAGCACAGAGCTAGGCACTGAGCTAATTGCCTGAACAGGATTTAAATGGCAGGTTATTATTTTTTTATTTATATGAATAAACCTATTTTTCTATTTGGGCTTAAGAAAATAGAATAAAATAGACTCAGGCATCTCAGTTTAGATTTTCAAGGGAATCAAATGCATGCTTGATTTCCATGAAGTACTTGAGCTGCTGAGCCAAAGGGTAGTGAAATGGGTGTAGCAGAGAAAGGGGGAGCCTTTTGTTGGCTTATAAGGGGGCTGGGTCGGTAGAAGAATTTATTTTAGTTTGATGCACAATCTGCCTCTGATGTTTCAAATGGATTTCACAGTGCGGCTGCATGCGGACTCGGAGGATCAGAACCATCAGAAATGGAAAAAACCAGGTCATCTTGTACTTGGAGTGGGTCACCTTATTCTCATCCTAGGCTAGAGATTTTCTTATGCTTTGGATTTTCATATTAGAGCATTTTTTTATACTCAGCCCTGCTTCTTGCTTTTACCCGTGCTGTAGCTCAGGGCTAGATGCCCCCACCGCTGTTGGCAGTAGATGTGCAGAAGTACCTGCCAGGGGAGGCAAGGGTGCTCTGATGTACGGCAGCCTGCTCCTGGCCTTGGCTACTGTGAGACATTGTTGGTGCTTGCTTTCCTGGCTTGATATACTCACCTGAAAGAAAATCAGCTATATCATGGACCAGATTCACTTGTGGGTCTGACATTTCTAGTCAAACTTTTCTCACCTGTTCTATGGCTGGTGGACTAAGAGCCACCACTGTGGAGATAGGTAAAAGGGAGCCAGCCCTGAACATTTGCAATGTTGAAAGCATCCCGGCCTGCATAATAAGTGGATTGTCTTGTTAGAGAAATTCGTGATCCTTCAAGAACTGCTAAGGAAGTTAATTAAAAATTATAATCTCTAATTGGGTACATGGCTGGAAAGCCAATGTCCTGTGTACCTGAGTAGTACAAATTCAGATTGCAATCACTGCTTCCTAATCCCCATCCCAACTTCCCCCTCGAAGACTCAAGTTTTGACCCACTGCAAGTGTTAATGAGCTCACCAGCACTCCCCAAGGCCCATCATCACTCTGCTGCTTGTAAAATGGATTTCTTCTGCACTGGGAAAGAGGTTCACACACCACAGCCACTGCTCTCACTGTCGCCTCTTGCCCTGCAGTGCACTCAGCCTGCCTCTTCGTGTGCCATTTCTCCCTGGAAGAGGCACTTGTAGTGCAGCATATTTCTGTGCTGACCTTCTGTGATCCTAGGATTGTTTGCCAAAAACCAGCAGCTGAAGGAGGGAATCATCTCTCTGATGCATTAACCACAACTCTGGTCGTGGATCAGAACAGTAGAGTCTGGAGAAAATCCATCCCGTCTCCATCAGCTCTTCCAACTGCTGCCCCCATCATCATTTTCCTCCTTTGATTAAAGAGCAACGTGGATTCAGAAACCCCCAACAAAACCAGCCTTCAGTGGAAATGTGATTAATCCTCAGTTGACTCCGTATTTGTTTTAAATGAAAATTCTGGAGGAGTCCATGTGCTTTTCATATTTATTCTTCCTCACCACAAGAGGGACTGGCCCAAGACAGACATTTCTGAGTTGCTCAGATGGCTACATATTAGAGTGATTACAATTATCAGCACTGAGATTAAGGGATTTGGGTTAAGAAAAGAGGGAATTGGGTAAGGAAAAAGTAGAGGAAGAAAGGAAAAACACTTCAGTACCTTCGCTTGCAACCTAGAAACAGCTTGTGTTTGCAGTCCTTTAGCTCCTGTTGCCTGCTTTATTTTTAGTGACCATAGTCTCAGATACCATGAGAAGTCCTTTAAAGTGTGTGCACAGTTGGAAGAAACAAGCCAGCTTAAAGCAGAAAAGAGGTCCCACAATTTTGCCAGCTTCTAGAAACCAGCCTGAATTGAGTGCTTGCTCAAGGTTGCCGAAGGTTCAGAGAATAGAAGGGCTCTTGCAGCGCTGTTTGCAAAAGATTTAATGGGTCAATCTGTTCTTTTTGGCTATGCTGAACTCTATGTTTCTGAGCCAGGTGCTCTGAAATTTTTAGTGCCAAACTCCTGATAGAGTCAGTGGGGCTGACTTTTGGGAAGTGCCTGGCTTTGCCTGGCTTGAAGCCATTGATCCCCCCTCTGAATGTTTCCGGTGGGTCACTCAAAATGGGGACAAATCACTTTTGCAGACCTGTGCCTGGGCATGCTGCGCCTGGGTGCATCTGTCTGCTGAGCCTGGAAGCTCCACGCTGCGGGTCCTCGTTCCAGTTCAAAGGAGATCATGCCCTGGGTTTTCTCATTAGCATCAGCAAGGAGGATTAGTTTGATATGTGTTCATTTGTAAGGACTAAACACCTTTCCTCCACATGTCTGAATGGTGATGTGCAGCATTGACTTTGCTCTTACCTGATCTTGGTGCCGTTCAGAGTAGGACCTATTCATAAAACCCTCCCTAATGTTTCCTGCTCAGCAGTCCTGTGGTAGCAGGGTACAAAGTTTTTTTAATGCTGTACTGAGGGACAGTGAGTTAAGAACAAATGATTCCTAACAGGAGACCCTGTCCACCCTTCTCCAGCCCCCCAACGTGTTCTGGTCTGCAGCGGTCGCTGGAGCTGCAGCTGGGGAAAGGCCAACTCCACTCTGTGCTCCAGGCTGGAACGTGCCCCGGACAGGTTGAGGTTTCTGCAAATGTAGGTTTTTCTGAGCTTGTGCAAACTCTGACTTTACAAAAGCTTGTAAATTGCCCACATTTTCTCAAGGACAACTGCAAGGACACCCCCAATAAAATGCCTGCTCCAAAGTGGGAAAGGTGGTGAGGAATTTTTAAGGAAAAAGTTGCTTGAACTGTTTAACTTAGCTGAAGAATGTTATTTTTGCTTCTATCCTCATCCCAGAAAGGGGCAGGTCATTTTAGATATAAATTAAAGAGGAAATATTGCTGGAGGCAGATTGTTCACCTGTAAAGTCTCATCTCAAATCATTAAAGTTTGGCAAAGTTGTGTAAACAAGTGAGGGTGAGAAGCATTCAGCAGCTTTAAAACTTGATAGTGTATCGTAAATATTCATAGGCAATTACATCAAAATAACAAGTCTTAAAGAATATTAAGAAAATTTATGATTACAATAGGCCAGAATTCAAGTCATTGCCTAGTGTAAATGTACATACAATTGCCTTTCATTTCATGGTCACCCACTATTTTTTTCAGATACCCTATCAGAATATTGTCAAGCATTCAATGGTAAGAGGTGAATAGCCTGGCTAAAGGATGTACTATCGGATGTTTATGCTGCTCCTGAGAAACACTCCATAGTTCACTGACAGTAGTATCTTGGGACTCTTTATCAGGAATGTAATAAGCCAGATATATGGCAAAATTCAAAACATATTTGGTTTGGACCTCTGAGATCTGGAGCTCTGCGATTCACTGCCAAAGCAAAGCTGTCCCAAAATTGACCTGAAGAAACTTCTTGCACATTTTGGTGAGGTCCTGGAAGTTCAGAAAGCAGAGGTGAGAGGCAGCTTTCATCTGCTAAATGGTCTGTGCTTTTTTAAAAAAAGCAAACCGTGAAATTAATATTGAACCTGATGAATTCCCAAATATTTCATTGTCTCTTGCTCTTTTTTTTGCAGTCATTGCAATCCTTTTTGCCCCATGAAAACTGTGTCTGTTCCACTGGTCAAAACAAAGCTGTTCTGTATTATTCTGACACCAAAAACATAATAATGAAGTGAACGGAAATCAGATTTTCTTCAGTGGATTACTGAGAGGCAAATTTAAAATGGTATTACAAATAATACCTCATAATTACAATGGGAATGATGAGCACCCTTAATCATGCCTTGCAGCTATATTTGTTAATAAGAAAGCAGAGTAAAGTAGTATTGTGACATTTTTCATATTATTTTTAATGTAGTCTACAGTTTTCAGGCCAGATTTTAAGATGGAGCAAATAGCCTTCATTGCCTCCAATATAAATAGGCTGCTTTACACTGGCCAAGCCTCTGACCTTGTTTTGCTTTAAAACAGCTCTTTCCCCCCCGAAGTCTTGCAGTAGGGAAGGAGAGCGGATCTGTGGGACTCTGGGTCGTTTCAATTGAAACTCTGTGCATTAATCATAGGTTTGACGTACTAAATGTTTCTAATTAACATCCAGCTTAAAACCACATGTTCTTCAGCCCATGTTCAAATGCTCGAGCTGCACAGGTAACCCCAGGAAAACCATGAACAGATGGCAGGACATGGCTGAACCGAAAATCAGGCGAGGCATTTGTCCACTTTAAGCAAAGCAGAAGCCACAGCAGCAGTTGTGATTTAAGGCTGCTGGAAGGGCTGTGTCCTGGCACCTTGGGATGGTTGTGCCCCAGGGAGGAGGAGGAGAGTGTGTCCCACCAATGTGCGTGTGCCATCGCAGAACTCTCACCACGCTCGTGTCCGTGGCTGGTAGAGGAAGGTGCTCATGGCCAATGTGGATTCTGACTGCTGGAGTGGCCAGCATTGACTTTTCTGGGAGCCAGGGGAAAGGCATTACAGTGGTCAGTAAGTGGGATAGTGGTATCAGCAAGGGTGGGTTTGTTGATATCTGTTGGATACCGCCAAAACTTTTCCCTCTCTCAGCTCAGAAAAATAAGTTTTTCTTTAGTCAGGCTGGTAGCTTTGTTGGTCGTACACCTGCTCCAGTGGTGAGGTCTGCCTTGTATCCTTTTAGTGCTTTTAGTGCTGTTCCTGGAACTGCAGTGTCTGGGGAGAACCATTTGAAAATTGCACATCATTAGCATGCCGAAGAGGAGGTAATATATGTAAAGCATTTGACCTCCTTCTGGCTCCTGTGGCTGGGACAAATTCTGGTCTCATTTGCAGCAACGCAAATCCAGAGTATCTACATTAAACACATTAAGTTTAGTGGAGTTACTCTGAGTTTATACTACTGCACCTGGTAAATGGAAGATGTCACTAACAGCCTTTTCGTGACCCAAGGGAGGGAAGTAATGAAGGCAACCTGCAAATGAAAGGATGAAAACAGTTCCCGACAACAGGACTTTTGCAGGGGTGTGAAATTTATTGAGAGCTGCTGCATGCTCAGCATTTTTTAAAACCAGCTCATGCTTTTGGTGCTGGAAGTATAGAATTAGGAACCTTACTATAGGCATCGAGTTTTTAAAACATGTCAAAGGCTACCTGGGGCCTACCTGGAGAAGAGGTTGCTTATGGATTGACAGAGCAGTTTGAAAAAAGTTAAAGTATGGGGATGGGTGAGTTATTGATTTCTCATTTTCCCTCCTTTTTCTGAGAGGAAGAGAAGATGGGGAAGACTTGAAAAAACACAAAACAGAAAAGAAAGGGGGAATGAAAACTAAAGCGAGTTTCATGCAAAATTAGTTGAATGAATTAAATATCCCACAAAATAACAATTGCCACGTTTTTTTAATTCTCTCTCTGTGTGTGTAAAACACCAGTGAAAGATTCACCACGCATTTCAGTTTGTCTAGTCCCTCCCCACACACTCCAAATCCGGTATCACTAACTATTCCCAGGATTCAAGAGTAATTTTTTTTTTTTTCCAAATATACAGAAAATTCAAAACATCTGGAAACTAAGGACCACTTGTGTGCAGTGTTTCCAGTCTGAATCCCAGCAAGCTCAGAGAACCTGTGCTTTCCCAGTGGTAGATGTGGCGGAGAGGCCTGATTGACACGGTGGAGGAGCCTGCCTCAGCTCTGTCGGATGCACCTTGGAGACGCTTGGGTTTTTATATTGCTTTTTCATGGGAGACAGCCAGGTGTCTAGTATCAGCTTCCTCAGAAAAAATATAGTTGGTCTGTCACCCACACTCATCCGATGTTAATGTATAGATTATTGATTGTGAAAATATTTAAGGTTCCAGTGAGAGCCTTTTTCATCCATGCAGAGAGGCAAGAAGGGGCCTTTGGCTCCATGGCATGGTTTATCCATCTCGCTGGATGCCTGTGTCCTTGTGGCTAGGAGGAGGGAAGAGCTGCTGTGCGGAGAGAGGCAGCTCCTCTCCCTTCGTGTGAAGTGCTCTGGTTTGGGTCCCAGTGGCCAGACACACGCGAACACTTCACCTCGTCACTGGGCAGCCCTGTCTCTGCTGGGCATGTGTGGAATGGCAAAAGAAACTGCCTTTTAATTTGGAATGGGGGAATCCTCCTGTGAAATGAAATGTGGAGACTGGAGTAAGAGTTAGCTGATGAGGGCTGAAAGGATCTTTTCTCATTCACCAGGGTGAGACTCTTCTGCCTAAACATAGATGTCACCAGGTGAACGAATGGGCCCCAGCTCCCTGCAGACAGAGACCAGCCCTCCACGTGGTTCCTCACCTCCTAAGGTTCCTGCCTAGAGTAAGCAAATATTAGCCCTGAAAGTGCCTATTTTTCTGTGTTTCATGTCTCCTTTTTTCTTCCAGGCTGTGTCTGTGGTCAGTTACCCTGTGTGTTGGTTTTCTCCTCCACATGTCATGCCATGAAGTTCAATTTTGGGGCAGGCTGAGTCCTAGGCTGCTCTCTGCACGCTGCTCGGGTCTCATTCCAGGAGTGTGTAAAGCCTCTCATTTGTCATTATTAGACTTAATTTGGACAAAAATGCCACAGATTAGATCTTTCTTAGAGGACTTGGTTGTCAAATAGTTTTAAATCACAGACTAGTTTGTCACTTTGCTTTAGATTCTTAGAAAATCCATGCTGCACTTAGTAAGTCTGGGGAATGTGCACTGGGATTTTCACGTGTGCTATTGCTTTCTATGCAGGAGGAGACCCATAGCTGGTGAAAATCTGAGGCGATATTTTTTAGGAGGTTCTGGAGCTCTTTCTGCATTTCCTTGCTGATCCCAGGTAAGAAGTTCCCAGCTGAAACTGATGCAGGTGTTCAGGGAGAAAAGGGATGTGACTGAAAATATTTCCTGAGTGCAAAGGTAAAAGCAGGTCATGCTAAGCAGCACGATTCCTGTATCCCGTGGGATGCCTTGCCATGTACTGGTGGAGCACTTATCAGTGTGAACAGTGATGGGAGAAGAAGGAGGGAAACAACATGAGCTTGCAATAATCAAGTGTATGAAAATTAGTAGGCGTTTGCCGTACAAGCGTTGTTTGACTGAATTTCCTCTTAAAGTGAATTTGACAGGCCTGGAAGACAGTATTACACACAAGTGCTTCTGTTTGCTCCCTGTGCAGCTTTTTGCAGCAGCTGCCAAAGACCCGATGAGCTCTGGGCACGGGTAAATTTCTTCCATGTGCTTATTTGTCAGGTCTTGTACTGCAGAACATGTCAGACACTGGCAACTGCCCATCTGCGAAAGGGTTTGGTGGCTTCTCTGCCGTCAGTGGGCTTTTAATGTAATGCTCTCAGAAGTGACGTACATCTGGGCTGGCCCCTCATTTGACCAGTCCTTCGTATTTTTTTACCAGGTTGATAGAACACACCTCCGTCTCCCTAATTCATTGATACAGTTGTGTTTCTTTATGAAGAAAATAAAAGAAAATAGTCAGCAGCACAGAATAAATGACAATTTACCAACAACCTTCCAATGTTGAGCTGTTACATGCCAGGGGCCTGGAGCAGCCCTCCAAAACTGAGCCAGCGTGCTCTTAAAAGAGGAGAGAGGATTCTTCAACAGAAAGTAGAGTTGGCTTCTGCCTTTGCGGCATGATTACTTAACTGACTTCACTAACAACTACCTGATCGTGACGAACGGGAAACAACTCTGCCGGTCGGACTCAGATACGGTCCGGACTGTATCACAGACCCTGTAATCCTAAAAACTGAATTTATCGCAAGATGCTTTAATGCAAAGTATATTAGGAACAAGCAAGCCTGAGATCTTGCTGTATTGGTGCCAGGAGGTTCCGTATAGCTCTTGAGCTTATGTGAAAGCCACAGCTGCCAGGACTTAGTTTAAGCAGTTATCTCAAGGAAGTGGTTGGCTCTTTCCTGCCTGTGTCTGGCCCAAATCCAAAAGCACAAACGAGACTGAAGAAGAAGTGGGTGACTGCGACCACTTTTATTATTTTTCCTTTTATGTCCACCTTCTGGATCAGCTCGGGTTGGACAAAGCAGCATAAGGACCCGAGCCTCCCGGTGGGTGTTGGAGGCATTGTTAGAAGGGGCTCCAACGCTGACTAGCAGCAGACTGAAGAGGCTGAGCTTCTGCTGATACCCAATTAGCTGATTATCCCAAAGGGAATTGAAAATGAAGGTTATCTTTCAACTTGTGATGAGCTTCCAAATAAATATTCAACATGCATTTAATAAGACAGTTTTATGCATTATTTAAGTATCAATTGATGGGTAGAAGACGAAACACTACACTACTGATGCTGAGGTCTGAAAGGCAAGGGTAGAAATCTGGTGAATGAGTCATTAAAGGAGATTTGTATCACTCATTTTACTGGATTATTATTTACACAGTAATCATGAAAAGAATTTTAGCAAGAATTCATTTTTGCATTTTGGTTGTTTGGGGATTTTTTGTTTTTAAAGCACAGGATGAGCAAGGGTACAAAATGAATGAGAAGATTAGGGAAAAGGGGATGTCAAGGCAAGGGTGATCCTGCCTCCAGATCAGGGCAAGATTAGCTCTTCTGGGGCCAGGGTGTAACTTTGTCCCTTGGAGTTTTGTGCCTGGTTCAGAGAGAATAACTCTTTCACGTCAGGGGCTAAATCTTTTTCCTTGAACTTGGAGGGTTTGATTCTCCTCTTGCTCTCGCTTCTGGCGTATTTCAGGATGGACTTTGCTGGAAGCAAGAGCCCTCTCTGAGAAATGAATCTTTTAATGAAGGATAGTCCGGCTCCTCATGTGTAATGGGAATTTTTAATGTTGTAGATACTCAAGGGAAGTCTTGACTATCATCTCATTCAAAGTGTTGCTGGATTGATCTCGCAAGGTACAGAGCAATAATGTGCCGTATTCACGTGGAGAAATTGTGTGTGGCTGGGGACTCCAGTGTGCGCTACCCCAAGGACTGATCCCTGTGTTAGGGATATCTAACATATCTGACAGTGATGCCCATTTTTGACCTGTACTTTTCCCTCCCTAATATTTTTGCCTCTCCAGTCCAGGTTACCTGAAACCTTGATGAGATGCTTTAGCTTGGTCCCATCCCTGCCAGAAACCCAGGACTTGGATCAGCGCACCATGGTTTCAATGCCATGGAAATGTCATTGAAACTCTTCGCCTGTGGGATAACTGAGAGCAGGATCAGCCTCGCTGTCCTGGGAGACACCACTTGGAGAATGAAATAAATCAGTGACCTCTGAGACAGGAGTGAAAACAAGAATGAAAGGAGGAGAGTGGGATTTCTCCCCACTGCGTCTCTGCCTCTCCAGTGCTTCGTTCTTCAGCTGCCCAGCGGGGCTGAGCTCCTCCTGGCAGCTCAGGGTAGGCTGTTTTCCCTAACACCTCATGGTATTCCAAATATTATTTTATGCATTTCTTTTTTCTAAAAAAAAAGAAAAGGTGCTAAAATAAAAACAGAGGGTCTGTCCTGATTTGTGGTACTTCCTTTTTCAGCTCTCTCTCTCAACAAATTTATTAATCTAGTTGGGATTATTTGTCTTTCCTCTCACAAAATGTTTTTCCCTCCAAAGGAAAAACTGCCAATGTATTATTAAAGGAAGGTCAGATCCCAGTGCCCTTTTCCTTGTTGATTCACTGTTTGGAGAGAAAACTTAGAGTGTTTTTTTAAAAGGATGCTGTTGAGAAGTAAGAACGTGAGTTCAGTTTGCCTTTTGCCTTTAATTTTCCACTTTTCCCTCCCTCTTTCACTCAGTGCAACATGACCTGTTTTCTGTATATATGTGGTTTCCCTGCCTAATATATCTAGTACTGAGTATTTGCATTTTCATTACTTTTAAGAAAGATTATATCTCCATTTTAATTGAAAAATCACCTGTTTTATTGGAAATATAAATAATTGCCAAATGTTTTCACTGATTTTTATGGAGATTTGTTTTAAAGCCTTTATTTTGTATCTAATATTTTGATGCTCCCTTTAATTTGGTGCACATAGCTATATTTCTTAATATCTTTAAATGATCTCAAGCATATCAAAAAGGTAGATTTTTCAAAAGAGCTCAGAACTAGAACTCTGAATAATTGATTTTTTTGCTTTTGGTTGTTAAACTAAAAAATGTTTCTTAATTTCTTTCTGATCACACTAAGAGGAAGATTATTCAGCAAAATAAATAGAATACCCTGAATGGTTAGTTTGATTCATTTTGCTTCAGCTGCATGCTCTGAGACCATTTAAATCCCTCTTTAAAAATTAAATGCTGATGATTTTTTGAAACAAATGTCCTTAGGAAGGAAAACTTTAAACATTTCAAAACGTCTTCAAAATACTAAGTAGAAACATTTTTTCTTTTCCCAAATATATCTATTTTTTCTCCCTTAAAGAAGTTATGGCCTCTTTTCTTACCATGTAGTAGTTACCATGGGATGGTTCCCATCCCTAGTTACTGTAGGCTCTCTAAAAGATCAGCAAAGAAAAAGAGATGCCTCTGGAAGGTGATTGAACCCTTCTGCCTTTCTCTAATAACCATAGGGATAACGCTCCTAAATTATGTTCTTTCATGTGTTTAAGGTCAGAGAGGACAAACCTGGGTCTGTGGATGTCCTATGTTAAGCGCAGCATATATTGTGAAGTGCTTAAACAGGCTCACTTGTATGTTTAGGGTGTAGATGTATTGCGTTATACAGCAGAGGCATTGGGAAACAGTGGGGTTCATAAGTGAAAGGCATTAACATTGTGAACAATATGTAGATTAGTCTATATTAACAACCACATTCATTTAGATGAAGTTGATGAGCCAGCAGAAGGAGGCTCCTCCACGGAGCAAGTATTGTACCAGTGACCTTGGGTGGGGACCAGAGAGGTCATACTGTGAAAGATGGTAATACTGTTAAGGGCTCTTGATGCTTTTAAGGTGATGCAGGTATGTATTAATACCAATGCTTCATGAAAGTCTAAGCAGGGTCATTCCATCCTCTTAACGAGATATGTTTTGCTATTTCTGCTGGATACCCTAAAATACCACATACTGTTTTGTCTGGTGCAGGCAGTTCACGAGCGGGTGAGCTGATTCTTGTAGGAAATATTTAGAGATTCAGATAGTCTAAGGCATGAGGGAAAATATTTAAACACAAGGTGTCGTATTTTTATCACGGGATCTTTGTCTAAGTGTCGGTAAAATGCGAGTTTGCTGCTTATTTTGGAAGAAGGGCTAACTGTTTTTATTATCTCTGAGCATGCTAAGCTGACTCAGTGTAATGTAATTAATGAGGCTATCTTCCATTAGAGGACAGTGGTAACAGCTATTGCTAATTACTTCACAGGCATCGGAGAAATGTTGCTGAAACAGGAGCTCTCAGTGACCAGACAACAGTGTAGGAAGATGTTGATTCTTTGCAAGTCAACGGCTGCAGCATCGTGCGCTTTCGGTTATTGCTGCAGAAACTGTACTGCTGCTGGCGACTGAGGGAGCACAAAGAGAGCAGATGAAGCTGCTGCTGTCTGCCCAGAGTGTGGCTGCCGGAGGACTTTGTTGGCTCAAGGAGCAGATACTTGCTCACACCAACATAACCTCTCTCCACTGCCAATGTTTCCTTCGGTCATGCTGGGACTTCTGAGGACAGCACGGGCCATCTGAGGACAGCCTGGGCTCAAGCCATTGCTCCTGAGTGAAGATGCACTTGATGGACAGTTTTGTTCTTCGCAGTGGCATGAATGAGACTGGAAAGTCAGCGCTGGTAACCTGATCCAGAAAGCACTGAAATGTGATACAGGGTGTTGAATATAGAGATCAGTACTGGCTTCCCTCCATGTCAAACACAGGAGAAAAATGCTACTGTTTTATAAACTTTCCCCAACTTCCCCATAATTGAACTTACGAGTAGAATGGCCTGGAAGAGAGTCTTTATTATTCCCTCATCCATTTGTTCAGACATATGGACAATATGAGTGCTGGAAACATCTAAGGCCTTATCTAGCCTGACCTTCTGAATAGCAGACTATAAAATTTTGTCCATTAACCTCACCTCTGAGCCCACTAGCTCATTTCTGGCTAAAACATCTCTTCCACTCTTGGTCTGAAGAGACCATGTGGTGCATAACCCACCATTTCCCTTAATAGTTTCTTGTAATGGCTAGACTGTGTCTCCATTTAAAGCAGTAATTATCCCTGCTGCTCCTGTCCTGTACCTGATCCATGGTTCACTGTACTTTACAGTGTGCACACATGAAGGTCAGGACTAGGCTGGAGGGTTGCTGTAGGTTAGGAGGCAGATGGTTTGGGTAGAGGGGATGGTATATAGGAAGCCTGAGGTGTAAGGTTCAGGTCTCAGGAGTATGACCATATTTTGAGCGGTAGCCCTTAGCGCTGGGGTTTATTGGTGGCTTAGTTAGGGCTCAGGCCGGAGTCACTGCTGCTGTGCTGGGGGGATTGCAGGGTGTCGGTAGAGCCGGACGGGGTCCCGGGGGTATCGCTGGAGCTCTGCAGAGGATGGCTGCTCACTGCTTCAGCTGTGCAGGGCATCGGGGCTGATTCAGCAGGTTCCTGCTGGGTTGCCTTAGTCAAACTAGATGAAAAACTACAGTGTTCCCCCATGCCCTGCCTGGCTGCAGTGCTTTTCTGTCTTTGTTATCACAAGCCCTAAATTCACTCACAAAATCATTCAACTCCTTGTTTATCTGCTTCCTTGGGCTCCATAATTATAGCTGCTGCTGAGACAGCAAAGCCTGGTTTGGGAGACCACCAGCACAGCCCGTGGGGAAACATCGAGCCCCCTCCGTGTCAGGATGTGCTTTCTGCAGAATGACTGTGTGAGTCAATAGATAGATTTGCCTTTCTCCGGGCTGAACAAATATGGCGAGGTGCAGCCTGCTCCGCGCTTCTGTAGCGCTGCCTGAGCAAACGAGCAGCAGCCCTCTGGCTCCGGCAAGGTGAGCAATATTTCACTGGGGAAAAACTGTGGGTGAATATTGTGACAGGCAGCCTGGCAGCTGGAGGTTGCCTCGTGAACAGCTTTGGATTGACCATCTCTGTTTGCAGAGTGCGTTTTTTCAGGGCTTGTCATTTTTAAGGGCATTGATTTTTAGTGTGTTTTCTTTGGATGGCGATTTGACAGCGGAGGAATCAGCTCCAAGAAGGAATGGCATTCCTTGGACTTTCACCTCAGCATGCCTTGACTGGAAGCTCTGGCTGTCAGTGGTATCCAGAGAGAGTTTTGTTGATGAAAACCGTTCCTTGGACCCCTCCCATGCAAGTCCTGAAAGAATGAGCCATTTGTTTGGAGAATTGTCTTCTTCCCCATGGACAGGTGCCATTTTGAGTGAAACCATCTCAAACACCACACACGACTCTCACGGACGTTGCACAGCACCATGGCAAAGAACAGACTTCAAAGTTCACATACGGAATGGAGATTGCCAGATATTTGTGAGCTGATGGATAATTGACATCAGGAAATGTTCACAACTGGCTGCTCATGAAAGCCTTTGAGGAGCTCCAGAGCCTGTGACAAACCTTCTGACAAACCCAGTTTCTAGCAGGTCGGTGTTTGCAGCTGGAGCAATATCACTGGGTAATGCTCATTGGCAAAGCACAAAGTTTATGACCCTACAAATGGCGTGATGGCTTTTGGTATCTTCTTGGATGTGTTGGAGGATACCTCGACTGTAATGGGGTGAGCCAAGGTCTGGAATGAGAGGCAGGCTTAAAGACCTCAGTCCATTTGGCTTGCTGAACAGAAAGTTTGGAGGCAATGTGATCATGGTAGGTAATTCCCTGCACCAGGAGAAGATTTCTGATGTGTAACAGGTATAAGAAGATCTAGGAGATGGAAGCCGAAGTTAGGTTGGACATAAGACAACTGTGGAGCAATACAGTAATTACCCAGTGGAGCAGCTGACCAAGGCAAGGGGGAAATGCATTCTAGCTTGGATGCTTCACCTTGAACCTGGATATCTTCCTGGAAGGGATGCTCTGGTTCAGCCGTGTGTGAGCTGGATAACATTACACACTAATGGAAAAACAAACTGAAAAATGGTGTCCTGGATCTTTTCACACACTGGGCAGTTTTCCCTTGTGTTACTGAGCTCACTGCAAAACCAGTTATTTCACCGCTGAAAGGCAGTAGCTGCTCTGGGCTCTGCACCTTTTAAAAGTTACTTTAATTGCAATGCAGAGGGCTGGGTCTGCACTCCTTAAATGGAGAGAGCTGGTTACCTGTTGCAAGGAGAATTCAGAGCACTTCAGTTTGATGCTATAACTAGACACATTCGGCCTCTCTCCAACATGTTAGGGGATAGGTGTGGGAAATACAGATACGTGGTGTGGCTGGCCAAATCGGAATCATGAAGTAAAGAAAGAGCGATCACACTAAACAGAAAAGTTGCTTCTTTTTTTTTTGTCCTGGAAAAAACAAATAGTATTGGGACAACTGAGTTGTTTCATTTTACCCCAATATTTTACTTCATTTTGGCGTTATTTCTGACTTGTATGTTCAACCATTTTTCTCTAAAACATGATTGGCTTTTAGACAAGCAAACAAAAATGTCACTTTGAAACAAAACAGTGAAAAGTCTGGTTCTTAAAACTGGCAAAAAGATCTGGTTGTCAGCTCTGTGCCAGGTATCACCTTCTCTCTCTCCCAGCTGTCTGTGCGTTGAAGTCTGCTTATGTCTGCTGATGGAGACCTCAGCGCAGCCAAGGCAGCAATGCTCTCAAGGGAATCGATGCCAGGGTTTGTATTGCACACATTTCAAGGCTGTAGCGAAACTTCGGGAGTGTGGGCGGTGCTGTGTGGCCAAGCAGGTGCCAGCAATGCATCCAACAGTTGCACATGCGCTTTCTTGGTGGGAGCGAGTGTTGGTTTTGTGTGGCAGGACTGTCTACAGCCCCCATTCCAGACATATGAGGCAGCAGAGCTACACATCCAGGACCAAAAGCCATTTCTATACAGTGTGTGTAGTGTTTTTCTCCTGAAAGGCTTAGCTATGATAAGACAAGGTGGAATGGGACATAAATCACAATCAAATAGCTATGGTATGATGTTGTGTTTTTCCTCTTTCTCTTTGTGATATTCCTCTCAGTTCATCAGTTTTATAGCTGGGGCTTGGAAGGGCTCTGTGCCTGATTCTTGTTAAAAGTTGCAGATATCTGTTAATGTCGGGCAGCTGCTGTGGCTGTCGTAGCGTTTCTGGGCTGCAGGTCAGTGTAAAGGGATTTGGAGAGCACGGTTCCATCTGAAGGGCTGTCTTGTTAATTCTGGTATATTGGATGACTGCTGGAAGCAGTTTTCCTGGGCTATCACAAGGGTTTGTAATAAATCTTAATGAGGCACCCCGGCTATGATAAATCATTTGTTTCTTTAGTAGGATCTTGGCTTATGGTCCCCAGGGAAAAAGGGAGGAACCTCAAACCCTGCATCAAGATGGTGTCAGTGGTTACCTGGCTGTTTACCATCCAGCTAGAAAACTTTGCAGCAGTCACCCAAAATCCCCAGGACATTGTCTGCTGTTTGTAAAAGTCAGTGTTTGCCTCCCAAGGCAAACAACTGCTCTTGAATGAGATGCTTTGTTTTAACCCAAGTCCATTAGCTGGAGGGATTCTTCCCTCTCCCTACCTCTCCTCTTAAAAAGGATCCAAGAGGGATTTACAACCAAGTGAAGAGAAAAGGTGACAGAGCCAGAAGTAAAGCCCACCTGAGCAAATGCTGCTGTTGTCGCTTTCACTTTGTTGGTGAAAGCAACCAAGGCTCTAGCTAGCACTGGTGGAATTGGGGTGAGACTTGGAAAATACATAGAAGGCAGCAGCTGTCCTCTTGTGGGCCTCAAAAACTGCACTAAAGCAAGCTGAAGACCAGAGTTGACCAGTTTTCCAAAGGTGTGTGACACATTAGGCCAGTCCTGCACCTTCACCACCACCCCTTTCCCCTTCCTTTCCATGTTACATGTTGTTCTGGGTATTTTCTTACACTGTTTTTGCTGTCAGCAGTAAGCAGACACATCCCAGTGTGGGGAGATTTCCAGGCGAGGAGGCACAGGAAGCACGAGGCAGTTGGGTTGGAGTGATCCCTGGGAGCTGTGAGAGGCATAGATTAACATCATTGCTAATTTGCCTTTCTCTCAACAGAGATGGCAAAATTCATGGGTGTCAGTCACTGGTATGGATGGCAGACAAATCCTGTCAGAAACATGTCCATGTGTTCTGGTTGGCCAAGACACTTACAGGGTAATTTTTAATTCATTAGTGCATGACCTCTTGATTAAAACATTTACATAGTTTGTAACTAAAAAAGGTCCTAAAGGATCGGATCTAAAACCTGTTGAAGTGTACCTAAGTCTTTAATTGACTGCAGCAGGCTCTGAATCAAGCCTTGAAGTAACTGTTAATTTGGAACCCTGTAAAGGGATGGTGTAAGTGCTGGTAAAATACAGGATGGACAAAGGTGGTAGGGTGATAAATCCCAAGGAGAAGAGGTTAGGTTACAGTGATCTGCACTGCTTACTAAAATGGATTCAAGCCAGCAGAATGATCTTAATCCAGGCAACTGCTTTTGTATAATCCTGTAAGTGGGTTAAACTTGTAGGATGGTAAAGATTCATCCCATTAAAGTTGGGGACTTAACTGTGACATCTAAGGTAGAGTGTCATCACCCTCAACAGTGGAGAGAGAGAGAGGAATGACCAGAGAATGGTCTGGATTTTAGTGGTCTCACTGCTTTGGTAGCTGCCTTTCCTCTCTGTCTGGATGAAGAGAGAGCTGAGGGAAGTACCTGCTGTTTGGTGGGAAGAATCTGGATCTACAGCTTGGAGACATGGAAATAGGAAAGAACCTGAGAAATATTGTGGACATCCCTGTCAGTAGGAATTCTAGTGAACTGCTGTGATTAAAAGGGCCGAGGTACCCTTGGATTGGTTTGGGGGATTGTTTTAAGATGAAGTCTGATAAATTTATGGAAGGGATTGTATGACAAAAGAGCAGAATTTCTAGGGCTTGAAAAGCATACCTAATCTGTTGGTATGCCCAATGGGTTTGAAAAGAGATCAGATCACTCTTTATTTGTACCATATTTATATAAATTTGTTGTTCTCTGGCTGCTTCTGCTCACCTTTGAGATCAGGAAGGAATGGTTTTCTCCCTTGATGCGTAATTTGGTATCTGGTGGTTTGGGGGAGCTCTTCCAGGTCTCTGTAGCCCTGGACCGTGCAGCATGGCAGGGGGTAAGCAGCTCACTTCAGACCTTCTGGTGGCATCACATTCTCTTCGGTGCCTGACTGTCTCAGTCTCCAAACCTGGGGTCAAGAGGGAATTTTCCATTCAGGTTCATTTGGTAAGGGCTGCAGGGGATTGCTTGGTAGTTATGGCGTTTTTTTTTTTCTTTTTTTTGTCATTTTTTTTTTGCGCCTAAATAACAAGATCTGCTTCCCATGTTCCCTTAAGAGCCATATTTAACAAATTCCCTGCTAATGCCCTCCGTGTGTTTCCTTGGTCTGAGGAGGAGCCCTCAGGGAGAGAGCCTCTGCCACACCATTTCTGCCAGACTTCACGTGAAAGATAGGAAAAGAAACATAAGGGGGTGATGGTAAATAAGGCCTATTTTGAAGGGGAAATGGAGTGCAGGCCTGGGGAGAGACAGACACAACTCATACTACTGGAATGCAAATGCTGATGGACCGGTTAAATTTAAAAGCCAACGGCCCAGGCCCAGATGTTTAAGAACTTCAGCATGGCTTGAAACTGGCATAGCAATAAAAGGGCTCTTGTCTGAACATAGTTTCTTGGAGGTTAAAAAAGAGCCCTTTAAAGTGAGCTGCACCATCTGGCATTGAAATCCATGGGTCCCGGGCATGGAGATCCAGTGATGCAGCTGGGGAGTGCCACCACCCTTCACGAGTGACTGATCTCCTTCACCTTGCCACTGTCCCCATCCAGCACCAAGAGGGATGCAGATCCTCCATGACTGGTTGAGCATAGCCATGCTGCTGTGGCTGTAGCACAGCATCTCAGATGGTGCAGCAGGTGATGAAGGGGTAGCAATGCTCCCCATAGGGAGGAGAAGGGATGTAGTTAATGGAGAGGAGTGGAAGCCACTGTGTTTGTCAAAAGCTCTGGCACTCCCTAACTCCAGGCAACCATGTGATAGACATTAAGTATAGGAGAGCCTGTAGCCGTCCCATTTATGTCCTTTGCCCATCCTTAGGTCCAAACCAGACCCAAAACCACCTAACAAACTGAAATTGTTAATATGGAAGACTGAAAGCATGAAAAACTGCAGTGAGCTGCCAGCTGAGAGTTGGGGCTTCTTTTCAGCGCCTTTAGATGAAAATGTCCTAACAGTCCTGGGAACTTGGTAACACCTCCTGCGGCCGTTTCATATTCATTTTATTTTTTGAGGTGAGCAAGCTGAAGCAGTTGCAGTAACACACTGAAAGCTGTACAGAGAGTACAAAGGAACAGACAAATATTGCTATTCCTATGGAGTAATTCTCTATAAATGGTCCCTTAGATGCCAGGGGAGGAGCTCTTTTGGTGATATTGCAGTAGAACTGTAAGGTCAGGCGCAGGAATTTGGCTGCAGATAAACGAGACCACAACAGAAGAGGCAGAGCATGTCAGACCCACCTACTCCCGTTTGCCACAGATCTACTGACATAGCATGGCAGAGCTGCTTCTGCAGCCAACAAGCTCCATTTTGAAATGGCAGCCTCGCTGATGTGAGTGGCAATATTCCCATTGTCTTTCGGGGACAGCACTTTGCCCCCACGCTTTCTGATGTGCAGCTGGATCTTTCCCAGTGATCCCATTAAGGCTCTTCAGGGAACTGCAGGGAAATTATGTTAAGAAGATAATTACAGGGGAGCCCGGATAAAAAGGCAGGTCAAGAACAATTTGAAGAGTTGGGGAATGACTTCAGTCAGCTGAAGAGGTGTCATAAGGTCTCTTATTCTCTCCAAGATATTTTCTTACTGCCTCGGATGAAACTTTAGCTGCAGCTTTGTACATGCTCTTCTGGTTTTCAGTATTTCCCTGGAACAGAAAGCTCTCCTTGCTGTATGTATACCAGGTACTGGCAGAGCTGGATTTAGCTGAGAACAGTTGGATTATAGGATTTAGAGACAGATGGGACCTTTTTCATTATATTTTTTTATGATTAGCTCACAACATAACATGTGAGGCAGTCACGTATTTCATATTCACACAACAAATTATGCATCTAGTATGAAATAGCTCTCGTTTCCTTCTCTGAAATAGAGTATGAATTTCCATCTGGAATATATAATGTGGTTTCCATATGTACAAGCAGAGACTTGTTACAAGTATCAAAGCAGAAAGAACATTTTGGATGATAATGTGCTGTGGAAGTGTCTGTCCAGGGAATGCATGCGAGCCGTCAGTTGATTCACAAATCTTAAGACAGAGACCTAGCTCAAGGGTGGGGTTTAAGCCCAGTAGGATCTATGAACCCTGTGCCTTCTGGTTAAGGACACTGAATTTAAGACATTCAGTGCTTGAGTGGACTGTAATGCCTGAAGTCCAGTCTACCCAGACCATATGAACAAAAGGTCAAACCCACTTTTAGGTCTGGAAAATACTCGGTTTCTCAATTTCCAGAACTCAGCTTAGGTGGGTGCTGAGTGCCTGCTTGTGTGTGGATGTTAAGTGTGTCCTGGAGAGTGGGCTCAGGTTCATGCTGTCACTGTTAACCTCCTGCGTGGCACATCATTCCCATTCTGGGGCCAGTCCACCACGTGTGCCTGGAACGAGCTGCTGCAAATTGTTGCTATAGGTCTGTTTTGGGCACATCTCTTGATGGTGGGTTGACAGCCCTGATGTTTGGCATCTTTCAGTGTGACCGGCGTCAGTGCTATGCTGAGGCTGTGGAGAATTTCCACTTCCGTTACTTCCCAGTCAGACAGACAGTCTGGGCCCTGCTACAAGCCAAAGGTGCCCCGCTACCAATTTAACATCTTGGTTTCTGGTTAGTTTCCATTACACATAGAACATGTCACAGTTTTCACTTTTTTTTTTTTAACTTATCGTATCCTCAAAGCCTGTTTCTGAAGGGTGAATGGATTATTTATTGCACAGCGCAGTTTTGTGAGTATCTATGGAAATGGCATCTGGTCTCCAAATGGAGACCTTCTCCCCCCTCCAGGTCCTTAAGAGAACATGACAGTAATTGAGCAATAATGAAATGTTTCAGGAGGAGTGTCAGAAAGTTCAGAGTGGTATGGGGGAGTTATAAATCTGGGCTGAATTTGGCTTGAGGAAGAAACCCCGTTATAAACTTATTAGCTGCTGACACTGTGCTTCTCTCACCTTGCACAAGATGTAAAGCTCACCTCAACACCGTCACACTGCCTTTCACTTGCACCTGACTCAAGGTGCTGCCATCTCAGGCACTACCCTTTGCCTCCCAGGAGATCAGTAGCAGAGCGATCAAGCGCACACTCCGATGCGTGCGATATGCTCTGTCCAGACCTCTATGTGTTGCTCCTACTGGGACAAACCTTCTTCCCATTGAGCTAGAGTTTGGGTTGCTAATTCCTGCAATAAGACCCTGGGCCAAACCTTTATAGGTGCAATCATTACATCTCCCTTTTGAAGTACTTTGTCCCAACAAAATATTGAAGCCTTGACTTCAGTTTTATCCAAACTAGCTTTTGGGCACCTAAATGGAGACTTTTATCCAGCTTCACAGTCCTCTGTTAATTATTCATGTTGTTTCTAATTTGTGCGTCTCAGAAAAGATTGCTCTTTTCCTTACCTCTTCAGAACCAGTGATGGTTTTAGAAATAAATCTGGAGTTTCAAATTCCAAGCTGGGAATCTTTTAGCACTGGAAAGCTATTTCTGACATGTCAAATTCTGCCAAAATCTACTCTTAGCTTGGAAAAAGTTGCCTCCAGCTTTCAACCTAAAATTTGGTGACTTACCTAAGGAAATTGTATAGGCCGTTGCTACAAACAGTGGTGGGAAATTGGCACTTCCAAGTGGTGATTCATCTCACCTATTTTACATACGTCTCTTAGGGTTGGATGAAGGTGCGTGTTTCCATGGTTGGCAGAGGTGTCTGGGTGGTGGGTTTGTGTTAGATGCCCCACTCTGAGACTGTAAGGACTTCACCTGAACAGATGCAATGATTTGCAGTGTAGACATCCGTACCCAAGAAGACATCAAGGTGTCTATCACCCATGCAGAGAAATAGGTACTTGTAAGGTGTGATTTATCTGGGCTGTCTAACTCAGATGGAGAGGGCCATGCCAATATTGAATACTGTTGCTTAAAAATTATTTCTGACATTTTCTAGGAGCATCATCAGCCAAGGCTTGTGTGTTGATTAATTTTTTACATCTATTGTGCAGTCATTTCTTGATCCGTGTGATGTGCAGTGTGCACCTAGTGGTGGACCTTAATCATAGTATTTTTGTTAGTATGTAAAATGGCTGATAAAAGCCTATGTACTTGACAGCTTTGCAATCGATCAAACCCATTGTCCTATCAAGGAATGAAATCCGGTCTTCTTGACAACAGAAGGAAAATAATATGGTGCATCTCTTCCAAACTGGTACTTAGGTATCCTGCATTCAACCAAAATAACTCAGAAACATGTAAGGAGACTAAAAATACTGGTCTGACTGAAAAATATTTTCTTCATCTGGCTTTGTGAATCTTGTGAACTCTTGTTTCTACAGACAGTGGTTACAAAATACTGCTAACTGTCTTTTGGAGAGAGTTGTGAAGGACCGCACATTTAATTAATAGTGGTTGCATATCTCTAAACAAATTCCTGCAAAAAGTGACATTTTTAAGGAGATCTCATGATAAAATTGCTCTGGAGGCAAAGTTAGGGTTTCCCAGTTTCACATTTAATTAACTTAGTCTGACTTTTATAGGGCTTTGTGTTATGCATTTTGTTCTTCAGTAAACAAATGGCAGAAAATTAAAGCAAAGCAACTGCTAATGAACAGTAAATTTAATTGAAAAATAGTGAGTTGCCATGGGGTGCCGTAGGGTTCTGCAAAGATAACGTTATTTATCTTGGAAAAGTTCCACTTGCATTTGTTAAAATGTGATATATAAAAGGAACAAAAGGAGAAAATACGACATTAGATAGGAAAGGGCTAAGGCCTTATTCCTCGTCCTGAATTTGGGACTGGAGTTTGGTGGAGTGAAAACCTGATTTCCTGCGCTCTGTGGCAGCTCAGTACAATTTCCATCTGATGTGATTCACATCGCTAAGTGAAATGTTGTGTCAGGAAGAGAAGTGACTGGAATTTGTAAGGTCCAGATGAGCAGGAAGGAAGATGAGCATCAATATCACAGGAGGGGAGAAACATGTGAAATGATCTTGGTTCTTTCATGGTGAAACAAAAGACTAGATCTGAGTGCTCTCTCTGGTTTTCACATCTATTTCAAGGGAAATTAAGTGTCTGGAAAACAGAAGAGTGAGCCCTTGAATAAAAGTGCTGAATAAAGACAGCAACAGGATGTCTTAATCTTGGGTTAAAAAGATACATTTGTATCACCAGCTTTGGTCCTCTTTGTGAAATACTTGAAATTCAATCTGATTGAATAACTCTTTTGGCAGTGAGCAGCAAGAGCAAATTAAAGACATTGACTGACAGTGAACTGTTCATCCAGTTGACAGAGTAGGCAGAGTTACTCTGGATTTTCAACTGAGTAATAGATCCAAAGCCCAGGGTGCCTGACTGTGGGTGAAGACGATGTCCTGGGCATCCCAAACCCTTCCTGCTAAGCTGAGGTCCATGGATAAGACCCCTTTCACCCTGCTCACATTTCTTTGGTTGCCGACGTATGAAATGTGATGTGTAGCCGCTCCTTTGTGCAACATCTGTTTTCCAAGCCCATCATTTCCCGGCAGCTTCCACTATGCAGCAAACCCACCTTATTTACAGCCTTCACATTTGGAGGGCTCAACAGAGCCCAAATTTGGCTGACATTTGCAAGGTTCCTGCTTTTCATTTCGACCCATTCTTGCTTTATTTTTAGCTGTTTTAAAATGACACATGTTTCCGTCTTTTAGGTAATGAGATGCTTTCCACTTAATTCAATCACTAGTTAATTTGATCCTCTATTTAATTTGTTCCAAACGTCTGGAAGCAAAGTTCTGTGTCTTAAATATATGTATATATTACATGTATAGCTTCCACCCTTTGCTCTGATCATTCTGCTTGCTCTAAACAAGCCTTATAATTCAATCTTAGGCTATTGAAACTTGCCATTTAATTAATAAGAAAAGCCAAAATCGAAGCAAGATAGAAGGAAAAGAAAAGGTTTAAGGAATGAGTCCTGGTCGTAAAAGATGACTATGACTGAAAGTTGCATCATGGAATACCTGCTATTGGCTAATAACTCTGTTACGGGCTATCAAATCTGTGAGGGTGGGGGTGAACTGATGGATAGCAAAATCTTATAGGAAAATGTTAAGAATGAATGTGAACAGCCCCTTGCGTGGAACAAGATTCAAGCTTGTTGTGATAAAACGGAACATAAACCCAAAAATGTTACGTAGCAAAGTTTCATCAGTCACCCCAAGGCCTTTGGAGCTTGGAAATCAGACGGCAAGGGAAGAATGCTGCTGCAGCCTGTGCCAAATCTGTGTCGTCTCCAGCGCTGTCAGGAGCACCTGCCAGCACTCCATAAAGCTTTCACTTCCATCCCCAACAGATCCCTGAAAAACCCTCACCAACCCGGTTTAATCAAACACTCACCTCAGTGCTCAACCTCTGTGCTGACTTCTCTGGCTTTAGTATCAACAGATCAGCCCATCTGAGTGTCACATCCAGCTGGTATTTCGGCTTGTAGAGTGTGTGTGCATGCAGGAGGAGCATGCACAGCCCAGCCTTCGGCTGCGGTGGCCACAAGACGAGCGGTTTTGTTTAACACTTCCCTGTACATTGGTTTTGTGATCATCTAATGGGGTTTGCAAAGGCAAGGGAGAGCAGATGCAATGGGAACCTGGGGCTTTTCAGCCTTTGGGCCATGTGGATTGTTGCCATGGGGTGGATTTTTGCAGGTCTTGGTCGGAGCAGCGTAGCTGTGGGGCAGCAAAAGTCCTTGTCAATGAATCTCCACATTATTCTGCCAGGAAGCTGCCAAAAATCTCACCATGCA
Source organism: Balaeniceps rex (assembly GCA_013401315.1). NCBI lineage: Eukaryota > Metazoa > Chordata > Aves > Pelecaniformes > Balaenicipitidae > Balaeniceps > Balaeniceps rex. The sequence goes on from VYZW01050693.1 coordinate 325,152, forward strand.
AATCACTTGTTTTCATGGCGCTTTGCTTGCTGGAAACACCGAGTGTGTGCCTGGGTGTGAGCTCGGGTTGTGTTTCCCGTGTCTGAGCAGTAGCAAGTGTCGGGATGCACCTGCAAGATGCCAGTTTGGGGAACATCAGGGGATGGAGGAGGTGATGCCTATGTGAGACACGTTATCCTTGGAGGGGAACCCAACTTTCATTATTTTCCATTGAGAGGTGAAGGCAAACGAAAGCCAAGTCAGCCGGCAGCCCCACGAATACTGGGAGCCATGCTGTTTCCCCTGCATCCATGCCCTCTCCCTCTTTCTGCTGTAAAAGCAGTAAGTGTGCTCTTTGCTGAAGAGGCACAAAGGTTGTGTGAGGTCTGTTAGTGGTTTTCAAGGCTGGAAGAGACCTGTGGGTATGGCTGTAGTGGGGCTCCTCGTGTGGATGCTGCTACTGCTGGCAAAAGAGGTTTCCCACGTGCAGCTTTGGGTGGCTGCCTCCTGCCCGCGGTCTTGGCCTGCCATGGTGGCCGACCCCGCAGCAGAGGAGCACCTGCTGCAGCAGTGGAGCGTGAAGGTGTGAGATGATTGCAGGGATGATTGCAATGCTGGGACAGGAGGCAATTGGACGTCGCAAGCAACTGAGAGGCAAACCCAAAAGCCAAGGGAAGAAGCAGGGAGGTAGTGAAACCGCAGATCTGTTTAGCGAGCAGTGACACGGTGTTGGCTGGGTTTCAGTTCCCCCACGAGATGGAGACAGCGCTGCTGGTTTCAGTTACTTTCCAACTGTGGTGCAGGAACAATTTGTCTTAATAAATTGCAAGGAATAATGCAATAGGACAGAGCTCTCAAGAGGGCATGAGGGTTTTTATGGGAACCATGGGATGAATATTAACAAACAGATCATGCCGTTATTGCTTACTCTTGGTTCGTGACCTGGTCTCCATGGCTCTTCATGGCGTCTGTGCCCCAAACTCTAAGCTGATGCCCTCTGATCTCCATGGACCAGTTTCTTTTATGGTATCTGTGGTTTATGTGACAGGGATCCATCGCTGTGCCGCAGCCTGGAGGTGAGCTGATCCCTCCATCTCACCAAGCAGTCACCCGGGGAAGCGTGCCGTTAGCGTGAGCATCAGTGTAACGAAACTCCTAGCAGAGGGAAGAGGCTTTTTTCCTCCTTCACAGAAATAAAAGCATCATCTATGCTGCTGTCAGCTCTGCTGCTGCTTTCCTGAAGCAAAATGCTTCAGCATTCCTCCTGTGCCACTGTCCCAATGGACTGGGATGATAGCTTCAGGACAGCCTAGGGAGTGCAGTCTCAAGGGCCCAGACATTATTCCTGCCTCTGCTACTGCTCTCCTCTGTAGTCTTGGTCATGTCAGTTCACCGATGTGATGTGGGGCTGTGTTTTGGTGTGCCATGCACAGACAAGCTCAGGGAAGTTGTTTCTGGCAATTGTAATGCAGCTGGCAGGAGACTGGGTTTTGCTGGATGCTTTGCATGCACTTCAATATAACCGGTAACTGGAGAAGCATAAGAGGCACAGGATCAATGTCAAAGATTGCCAACAGCAAAGGGAAATGTGCTGAGAAATGCATGCGAATGCCAGCACTTTGGAGCCTTTATTTACAACAGTGGCCGGTTGCAGTAACAGGCCAGCTTGCTCTCAGTCTGGCCTGGTTTTATCTCAATTTCAGTATTTCTTTTTTTTTTTTTGCAGAACATATGCTGTGCTCCCAAGTAGCACAAATGAGCTGCTCTTGCTTCTGCTGTTGTGATGTTGTGTACCACAGGAGACTGGGCACTCAGTTGTGGTCCAGGGACTCATCCTGCATCCACCATCACTCTGTGGGGCTCTCCACTGTAAATGCAATAGGTGCAAGAGGAGACCCTTCGTAAACGTAAAGAGCCACCTTCTGTTCATCTCTCCTGTCTTCCAGAGCTGTCTCATCTGTTTTCACTTGTGTCTCAATCTCCCTCCTCTTCCCACCCCGATAGAAAGCAAACCTAATAGAAAAAGTGGTGCTAATGATCATGACCCCACTACTATTTTATTTCCAATTGGCAGCTCATGCAAGCAGCCCTATTTTCTGTTCTAATAGGAAACTTTATGATGTACCAAATTACCCTGTAATAGCCTGCACTGAGTTGCCTCCTGAAAGGTAAACGATTTTGATTTTTTATGATCAGTTATTATTACTTTTTTTGCCTATTCCATAAAAAAGAGGGGGATTGTATTAAAGAGGCCCTGAGGTTGCAAACCGGAGCCGCTGGGAGCCAGGTGGTGCCTTAGGACGGCTGCAGGTGTAGGGCAGCGCTGCCACACAGCTGCCTGACAGTGGCTGGTGGCTGCTGGATGTCACCTCCCCGGGGCCTGGTACAACCATGCTACAGCTGATGACTCACGTAGATGCTGATGAGTGGAAGAAACTGCTGGGCAGGCACAAAAGGGAGATTTTTGGGGCGTGCAATGCCCAGGCGTTATTCTGCATGTTGTGGAGTGCCATCTCCTGGCTTGATATGAATTAACTGGGACTCCTGCAGCTCTGTACCGTCCGTAGGGAGCCCGGGGCAGCTGCTCCTACTCCCTTTAGGCTGGTGTCCCAGTCAGGAAATTATCCAGAGAGGTTGACAGCAGCAGGAGATGGGAGCACTTAATCCAGAGCTGCTCTCCTGTGCTAGTTGGGGAGAGCTCATTTCCTGGTAATGGCTTTGTTTTAATTAGCGTAGCTGAGCCCTCACGCAACCCAAGTTGGAAGTGATGTGACTCTGGGAAGTCCCGTTAGCATTTTCCACTGCATTTTGTAATGGAGAAGCAGCAGGGAGGTGTGGGATGTGATCCAGGGAGGGATTAGGCAGGAAACTTCCCATGGGCATCAGGACATCCACTTTATTTTAGCTGAAATTAGGTGCCTAAATATCTTTCTGGCTCTGCATGAAGGTGACTGCAAAGACCACACTTAGATCATCTCAACGTCTGCTTGTATTTGTAAAAATGTGTGATTTTGTAGCTGGACCTGGCTGATGAACTGGAGACTTAAAAGGACTGGAGCAGGAAAGGTGAAGCCCTACCTGGTAGCAATTTGTCCTGTGCCCCGGTATGGTAAGAGCTGATGTTCCTCGGTGAGGAATTGCCGTCCCGTATTGGTCTGAATCAGGTGTTTTTAATCACTGCCTGTAGCCATCACATTTCCATCAGTTGATGTCAATTCTGATAAATCTGACTGCAAAATAGGGAACCATTTATGTGAAAAAGATTTAAACTCAGTCCAGTGAATGCACTTTTCATTTTTTTCATCATGCATATTTTTCCAGTAACTAAAAATTGTTTGAAAAATCTCCTGCATCTATCACCAGTTAGTTCAATAGAAAAAGGAGATCTGTAATTGTGAAAAAACAGCAATGATTTTGTGAAAAAATGATCATATACTTTCCATTAAAGAGCTTGTAAAAACCTGTGATTAAAAAAACTATATAGAATTTTGCAATAACATTTTATCTTTAGTTGAAAAAATGACTTTTAAACATGTCTATCTCTAATATCTAAAGCTGTACTTAGAAGGTTGACCATCATTGCCGATTGCTGTAGCTGTGTGGATAATAATGTGATTTTGATGATGATGTTTGTTTTGCCTGGTAGCACAGCTCCAGAGCAGGGCGGCCACACTGGTGCCTGCTGCTCGACTCACTCCCCCTCTTGTGTGTGCATCTGTGAGAGCAAGCGAGCTCGAAGACAGCTCTCCAATCATTTGAATAAAGGGGGATTTAATGGAGCTATATATGTATTTATAGTAACTTCCGTTGCTTGCCTGTCTCAATAGACTGTCACTATGATCTAACAGCAAATCAGATTCCAGGTGCACTTTTTGGCATAGATGCCGGATGGGTTGGGTGCCCGTTAGTTTACTGGGCACAGACTCCGGTGGCCCTGGGTGCTGGGACAGTCCCTGGGCTGAGCTATATTGTGAGGGGCTGGTGGCCGGTGGCCAGTGCATGGGTGCAGGGTGGCTTGGAAATTGGACCCTGTGGGTTATCCAGAGGGTCTCTGAGAGGTGATTAAGAACAGCCAGCATTGGTTCCCAAGGGTCCCCACCTCTGCTCAGAAAGCTTTTGGGATGGCCAGTTGGAAGGTGACAAGCTCCTTCTGCCCATCCGTCTATTTGACTAATCCAAAAATAGCCCATGGAAACCAGTTCCCCTGAAGATCCATTTCAGCATGTCTGGTTTGAAAATCCCTGCCCTGGCTGGAGCCATCAGCCCCTGTCGCTTGACTCACCTCGGTGGTTTTGGGAGGCTGTTGTCCACGTGGGTGTCCTTCGCCTCCTTCAGAGAGAGCTTTGCATGGAGCCAAGGCAAGGTGCTCTCCTCCTTCAGGGAGACCAGAGGGGCAGAAAGAAATAGAAAGCAGATCCTTGGTCTTTTAAAATTTAGTGCTGAGGTTGATGAAAGAAAGGGCAATAATTCTCTTGGATTCACTTATTGTCCAGCTTTCGGAGACAAGACTACTCGCTCTCTCCCTGTGGAGAGGACAGACATGAACATCAGGTGCTCTGACACGGTTTAGGCAATTACCCACTCCTGGACGGGCTGTGTAACACCACTGAGCATCGTTTTGCAGCTATAGTTATGCAGTGCCTAAGACAGATCTCCGGGTAGGGAGACGGAGTGGCAGAAAGCAGAGTGGGCTGGGAGCCGAGCCCTCTGCATTCACCAATGACTTTGCCCACTTTTAACTCATCTCTTTCCTTAGTTCTTTACACCTCCCAACACCCTGCTTTGGTTTCTTTAAAAGCTGTCTGTTATATGTGGGTGAAATCTGGTCATGCTGTACTGTTTATTAGTCCAAAACTGAGGTCAGGCAGGTTGGATTTCTTTCCCGAGTGCTTTTATAATATTTGTGTTAGCTGGGCAGCTAAGTGCTGTCAGATGTAGCGGCAATGGAGCTTGCTGCTGTTGAAATTTTTATGGTTTCATGCATTTTACAGCATCACCTGTCAGACTCCAGCAATCATGATGTCACCTGTAGTGGAATATATAAATTTGAACAGAGGAGACTGGAGCTAGGGGAGTTCTTCAGTAATCTGGGCTCCTTTGTCCCCTCCTGCTCTGGCACGGAGGCTGGGAGGTCTTAAGGCATGGCAAAAAAGGAGCAGACCTCTCTTCTCCCCCTGGCTTTGCCCCAGTCATTCTCCATGATCTGGGCAAAATCGCTGCTTACACTCCAGCTGTAGTTTCTATACTGCCTCTTTGTTTTCCTGGCTGTGTCTCTGGGGATACGGTCTCCTGTATGCATCCCAAGACATGGGAAAGGCTCGGTCAGCGCTGGGGAGTCTCCAGTGGCTATGTTGTGGTCTGATGCTCCATGTGATGGAGATGTCAGATCTGGCAGCAGAAGCAGTGTCATGGGGGCTGGTAGGGAAGGACAGGAGGAAGGGTGGCTTTACCAGGCAAGTATTTAAGCATTTATGAAGGGAACGATGCGGGGGGAAGTTGGTCTCTCTGAATAAGCAAGGACTGCACATCTGGGGTACCCTCTGCCTGGTGCGCTCATGGTCTGTGGCCAGCACTGGTCTCACTGTGCTCAGCTCTCTCCTGCTGGGCAGTATTTGGTCTCTGTCTGGTTTTAGTGTCATTGCAGTTTTGATTACAGTCAATTTACAGCAACAGTGTTGACACAGACAGACTCGGCAAAAGCCCTCAGGGAGCACGAGGCTTGTTAAGTGCATGTTGGTCAAAGCCTGGCAGAGATATGTGCTGCATGGCTGAGGGCAGAAGGACACGCTCTGCTCGTGGCGTCAGGCACTGGGATGGACACGACTCTGCATGTCGCATCCTCAGATCATCCATGGTCCACACGCTCCACCGAAAGAGGGGTTCAGAGATTAATGAAAAGATTCGATAACAGGTCAAAGAGTGGCTCTGGTCAGTGTTTTTGGAAGCAGGAAAATGATTGTGTTTATTCCTGGTTCTCATTGGTTGGTGTAGTCTTTTCCCTACAAACACTACCTTAATTAAGTATCAAATGAGCATTAAGATGATATTCCATGTGGCTTAACAACCCTAAATAAAGACATGTAGCCCTACTGCTGAGCTAGAAACCCTCAGTAAAAATGGCTTAAGAACATACTGATCGGGTTTTAAGAGCTCTGTAACTGATACCCATCTTATGGTATCGTTAGGCCTCAATAAATGTGTTTCTAATAATCGCTATTTACTGAGGTTTCGCAACTATGCCAGAGGTACATATCTGTTACCTTGTGGTCCGGCCTCAATAAATGTGTTTTTAATAATCAATTGGTACTTCAATAATAAACAATAATTGCTTTATTAAATACGAGTTTGAACATGTTCTGCATTTCAGTCATACTGAAATCACCATCTTTTTTTTTTTTTTTTTTTTTTTTTTTACGCTGAGGGAGCTTTTACTGACCAGCTATTGGTACTAGTGTGCACCAAATGTTACTGTTCCTTATAGAGCATCACTGACTTCGCCTGATTTATAACTCATGACAATATTTCAGTGCTTTGTTTCTACCCTAGCCTAAGCAGTCTATCAGTTGCTTCCAAGCTTTCTTCCTAGGAGAAATGCTGCAGTCCCTTTTATGGATCATTAACTGGAAATGAACTTGGGACCTTCAGATGTAAACACACTGCCTGCTGCCATACGACCTAGCAGACCAACACTTTTAGTTGACAGTGCAAGTAATAGTGGTATGGGACTCCAATCTTTTACAGAAAACCCAATAATGGAAGAGGGAAGCTGATTTCTTGCAGTGCCATTGAGAAAGCTGTATTGTTTTTCAGGGCCTGCATCTCAACCCAGGTCTTCAGAGCCAGGCATTCCCATGGCACAAACATTCCAGCTCATCTGCCACTGACTGTTCTCCTGTGATGCTTCCAGTGCTGCGGCATCACTGCGATATGAGTGCTCGGCTGGTTTGGGGAGAGGGCTGCAAAGCATGGCCCTGTGCCTTGCTGGCCATACTACGCTGCTTCCTACACTGCGGTGCTCTGCAGAGAAGGGGACTTTCGGCTTTGAAGTATGAGCAGGTTTGTCTCCTTCTCGTCAGTGTCTAAAGCAGGTTTTCTTCCCAGGGCTGGTTCAGGATTCTGCTGAGCGTGGTCAAGTGTGGCGACGTATCCCTGGACTTCAAGAGGCCAGTCCTGGACAGGAGGTGAGGAACACAAGCAATGTCCGTGCTTCACATCACTCCATCCAAATACCCAGTTGGTTCATCTTGCATCTTAAATATTCTCTAATTTGAGATCTTTACAATCTTGTGTACCATCATGCTTGGAAATATTCAGCACTCTCAAGGCACAGCAACTGGTTGTTCCTGTACCTGCACGGGAGAGAGACGGGCACTGCTCACTCAGCACCTTCCACTTTTCATTTCATTTGAGGAAAGCTTTGAATCCCAGTCCCATCCCCACCTTCTTAAATGACCTTTCAGTGTTGGGTTGGACCACACTCCTCTCCCCTAAATGGGACCTTCTGCAGAGCATCTAGCCGTTAGTGGCTCTGAGGTGGGATGAGTGATTATCCCCCACTTTGCCACCCCACACAGCTCACCCCAGCAGGGCGAGCGGAGGAAGCGTGCTGCAGCTGGTACACCCCCGCGGATGCCAAACCCCTTTAAGCAATGAGAACCGTATGTGAGTGTCTGCGTTCCTTGCGTATGTCGAATGTCACATCGGATTAAGGCACATCAAGCCATAACGGGTGCAGAGTTCGATGCCTTTAATTAGTCCAGTCAAAGGCAGGAATTCCCCTCTGCCGGGTGAGTCTGCTCCCATGACAAGAAGATTAGCGGCCTCAGCTTGTGATCGTCGAACTTGGAGTTTTCCATCCCATTTTAAGTCATTTGCAATTTTCTGTTCCTCACGCTGGTAGTTTTGAGGGGCTGGTTTCATTCCAGGAGGGCAGGGGTCAAAGCATTTTGGTGAATGGCAAGGAGCCCTGTCCCTGGAGTGTGTTTGGATAAGTCTGCTCCCTCCTGGACTACCTCTGGGCTAAACATTCGTGTGTCTGTCTGGACCTAACAGGGAACTTAGGAGTGCACCAGGACCTCTGTGGGGAATGCTAGCACCAACAGTGGTGTCTGATGGACATCAACTGGCCCATAGTATTGAGAGGTGCAGTAATGAACACACCGAGGAATAGAAACCCTCCGGTCTGGTAGCACATGCCAACCACGAGCTGCTTGGGAGGAGACATGTGTCACCATCCTTCAGCTGTCTGCAGGAGGGTTGCTTGCTAGTAATGCCACTGGTAGGTGGTTGTGTTTGGGCCGTCCCATGTGGCTGTTCGTCCCTGCTCCTGATCAATCTTGTTCAACCACCTCTCTGTCCTAAGGGTTATAAATACCTGTGGGCAGTGCTAAGCTCCAGTGCTGTGGGGCCAGAGACCCACCGAGAGCTACTCTGGGCTCCTGATGTCCTGCTGTTGCCTGACAGCTAGTGCTGGCTGTGGTGTATGTGGATAAAGTCTTGAATACCTGGGATGTGGTCTAAATGGTCTAAAATGTCCATTTCTAGGATGTTATTGAAAATCCCCAACCTGTGTGTCTTTCTAGTTTATTTTTTCTTATGAAAGTTAAGATTTCTTATGCCATTATATGTGACCCCATTACTGTAGTTAATATCAATAGAGGGGAAATATCTTAATTCCATATTTTGTCTCCTTTTTCTATCCTTTTGGTTTAAGCTAAGCTCTACAGGAGCTTGAGTTTATTGTTTCTTTGTCAGAGCTGTAGCAAGGCTTTTGTGTCTGACTGCTTGTCCATTTTCTCAGCTGAGCACAATATTCCTTCCTTGACTCTTTGATATCCTGAGATTTTTTCTTGCCACAGCAAAACTATTAAACTGTTTGACTTAAATGGATCTTTACTTTGGTAACTTAATTCTGCCTTCTCTGAGAAATGAGTTCTATGCTTGCAAGTAACTCTGCAGTATCTCACGGGTCTGCGTGGAAGTGGGTCAAAGGTCTGGTTAGCAAAGCATGTTCCTGACATCTGTAAATAAGAATAAGTTGTTTGGGAGTATACTGAATACTGTGGAAACACGTGAGAACTAGAGATGCTTGGGTTATTGTTGGATTAACTGCAGCAAACTGAGATGTCTGGGTAGAATTCTGTATCGGAGATAAAATGATCACTTGACAGACCAGAAGTCTTAAAATTTAAGAAATTCTTGCAGTTTTGGGACCAGGATTTCAGCTGACAGAAGTGTAAATCAGTGAGACTAGTAAGATTTTTCTGAAAACCATGCAGGTGAGATAAACACAGGCTGCAGCTTTTAGTGAAGTTGCAGAAAGCAAAATTCTAGGGTTGGTTCTGTTCACAGCGCTAAGTGATGCTTCAGTTGGTGTTTCTGGAGACCCTCGTTTTGGTTATTTTGGGGTAGTTCATAACCCAAACCCCAGTTTCTCAAGCTGGGGGTTCTCATGTGCCCCTGGGGCCCTGTAGCCACGGGGAAGGAGGGGATATGAACATGGCCATGACTGACACTTCCTGCCTGCAAAGGCAGCTCCATCTGCAATAGTCAGGATCCAAGATTTAAGGTCAGGCAGGATGAATCATTTTCGGAGGCTGGCAGGTTTCCAAGTCACCCCTATCCTGGATATTACCCTTCATAAAGACCACTGTGGAATGCCGGGTCCTTCGGTTGGAACAGTATTTTCCTAGCAAATTACTCTGTGGTGCACCTGGGATGCAGTGATTTATGAGACAGATTTGCATGAAGGGTATACGCTGCATGTATAAGGGGAAGTCATACACGGGCTGTTTCGCCGCAAGCTGGAAGGGGCTGCGCTCGCCACGGAGGAGAGGAGAGCGAGGCAGTGAAATCCCGCTTGAGCGATCCGGCCGTTACCGATGGGCCCAGTGTTTAGTCAGGTGCAGCCCAGCCCGTGTGCATAACCCTCATGTTATCTTACCTTAAATAAAACTTTATTGGGACGTGTCAGAAAGAAAGGCCTTGGCTCAGACACCATGAAGGGGAAGTTTATTTAAGTAATTACCAATGAGGCAGTGGGTGCTTCCTGAGAATTAATGACTGGTCAGCTTGATGGCCTTTGCACGATCCTCAGGAAACATCCCCAGCTGACGGCCTGATGGCGCGTAGGAAGGTGCAAATGCACATCGGGGTGTGATAGGTGGGTGACCCTTGTTTTGGTGACTCTTGGGAGAGCAGCTCAGCAGAACAGAGCAGTGGAGATTCTCGCACAGCCTCGGGGGGATTCCTTGGCTCATTTAATTGCAGTGACTTTGAGCTGACTTCCCGAAAGGTCTTTGGAAAGCTCAGCTTTAATATCCTCTGCCCTGGTCAGAGGGAGGTAGCCTTGGTTCTCCCCCAGCCCCTGAACTCTAGGGGACCTGCAGTGGTTTACTCAAGCAGAGGATTTGGCTTGGTTGTTCTGCGACTGATCTTGTTTGGTTTCCACAGCTCGTTACTGCTCCTCTTGCATTCTCATAGAGGTTGCTTGGTTTTGTTCCTTTTCCTTTTTCAGTCCTGTGTGAAAAACCACTGAGCTTTCTAGTACTCTAATTGCCATTATTTATAATAATACCTTTAAATTATTCTACTCAGCCTTTCTAAAATGTTTTCCTGACTATTTTCTTCTTTGCTAATTGCCTTCCTTCAGCGTCCTGAGGAAACTTGCGTTTTCTAGAAATTATGCCAAGGAAGGACAGGGCAGTTGGCCTTTACCATCCCGTGAAGAAGACAGACAATTTTGATGGGCCTTCTTGTGCCCGGAATGGGGAGATAAAGACCGCAGAACACCAGTAACAGACCAAGTCAGGAAATATCTAGCCTGAGATGGGAGATTGGAGCCAGCTCCTGCAAAGGGGGGTGCAGGTCAGCCCCTGCCTCACAGGGGCTCACAGAGAAAGGGGCCAAGTGGAGCAGGAAGTAATGGAGTATTCTGCACATAATTGTACTTTGCTGTGCTTCCATCGTGCAGAGGAATCTCGGAGCCCAAACTGACAAGGCTGGGGTATTGCACAGGCACGTGAGAAGGAAGAGAGCTGTTTTGGGCTTGAGACAGGTGACCCTGCAGGTGTGGGTGGACGAACACTGGTGAGTGCAGGGCAAGGGAGTGGGAGCATGGGAACAGTGAAGGGTGCTGTGGGCTTCATTCTTAGCTGAGATGGAGCAGGAGAATTTGGAGAAGTCCTTTCCTGTATCCCCCAGAGCTGTATGAGTCCCTATTCATCTCTCCACACATGCAATGGCTGTTCCAGCTGCTTGTCCAGTGGCTTTTTAGCCCCAGACGTAAACTGGCCTTAGGAACCTCTTGCTCCTGTGTCCCTCTAATCTGTCCCAGTCACAAGTAATGGCAAATTATTTTGGGCTTTTCAGACCATCAAAAAGGAATCCGCTGTTCCTCCCCTCTCCCATGCTGCTTGACGCTAAGTGGCCTGCCACCAGCTGGGTTAATGATGGTGGTGTCAACAAGTGGCTGAGATGGGGTGTCAATAGCCATGAACTTGGGTGGAGGGAGGGTTGCACTTGGATTAAGGTCTGTCTGAGCCTCATCTCCTTGGCAATATTGCTCAAGGACACCAGCACTATTCAGAAGTCAACACCAGAGCAGTTTGTGAAAAGCCCTGGTTTCTAGAAAGTCCAGAGTGCCAGACCTGGACACCTGAGGTGAGGTGGCACACAGAGAGGCAGGTGGGACATGTTCTGGTCAGGCAGAGCTGGGAAAGGTTTGTTCATGAGGTCCAGTTTATGTTTCACTAGCAGTTGGTTGAAACCAAGGCATTTCTGTGACACTTCAAGGTTTTGAAAAATTATCATTTTCTGATGAACTGTAATGAAAATTTTCAACTACCTCTAAACCCAGGCTTTGCTTTCACCTCCACCCTTTCTTCTCAGTCTGTCGCTCCCCTTGGTTTTGCCCAGCCAGCAGCCTGCAGGATACCGAGCATTAGAGCTGAGGAATTGTTAGCGATCAGGGTGCCCTAAATGCCAACAGCAGATGCAATAAAGGACTGTTCCTTTCCACTTGAAATGCCTGTTGCATTTGCCAGGCAGCCAACACTGTAAATTCATTCTGACTAGTTAAAAAGACCTTTTAAAGCTTTTGAATGGTTTCTGGCTCATTCTGTAGCAATAAAACCATAGTGCCTGAGAGCCAGACGTTCAGGACCTTACCAAGTAACTAAATACAAGATACTTGGAAGCATTGTCGAGTGCTTAGGAACAAGATAATTATACTGGCCCTTACACCATTATTCGCATGCTCATAATCACTGTCCTGGGCTCTGTCTAGTGACATTTGGGGTTACTATGAAACAAAGAAATAGGGTAGGGATTTGCAAAATGAGAATCCCACCTGCTGTGGGGTGGTGGAACAATTGTGTGAAGAAAACAGGCAAAGAAGGCAAGCGAGGTGGTGAGTTTTCCTTCTCATCCTGCTGCACAGAACTAGGAAATCAAACATTGCTTGTCTGGTTTTGTAAGGATAGATTTCATCTTGTCCCTTCAGATGGCTCTTCTGAAGGAGGCAGCACAGAACTACCCATTTTCTCTCCTGCCATGGTTAGGGTGGGACCAGGGCTTGCCTCCTGCTCTTCCTGCAACAGTTCAGGTCTGCAGGTGTCAAGCTCCTCTGTTAGGGGAATGTATCTCTTCGGAAGGGGAAGTACCATATATGTGCTGTGCTGATGTTATTTTCTCTAGACATCTGTTCTTTGGGTTGGAGACAGGATAATGAGCTAGGTGGACCTTTGGTGTGACAGTTGGTCATCCTTCCGATCTTAGGTTGAGTGGAAATGGTGGATGTTGGCTCTCATCCTGGAACAGAAGAGATACTGAGCACTCATGTTACTTTGAGTGGAAGCTGTGGCTACCCAGAAGGGTTAGGCCATCAAGGTGAGTTGCTGCAGGTCCCATGAGATCCACAGGCTTGGTCTGGTGCTGCTTGGAACCAGCACCCTACAGAAGGGAGGGGCCAGGCCACCACAATACTTCTTGATGCTTGTTTTCCTACCTTGGTGATAACACCTGGCCTCCACATTTCCCTTGCACACAGGAACCCATGACAGTTTGGGCTGCCTCCATCTTGGTTCTCTTGACCTGGGAATGGTGCTTACTCCCTGAGGAGTCCAACCATGAGACCCTGAAGAAAGTAGAGCTCAGCAGCTTCAGTTAGAGACTGCAAGACTCAATTTAGGCTCCCAGTCCACAGCATGGTTCTGTCTTTCTCTGACACCCATCATCATGGGAGCCCTGGGGACAGGCTGGTGGTCACAGAGGTCATCAAAGTGACTTGCTGGAGGGTGATTTTCCTCCAAGTGACTGAGCGCACAGTGCGCATGCATGCCATGGTACCCAGTTTGCCAGATGGCTCCCTGGCACCCGATCAGGGCTGTTCCATGCAGCGGGGAAGAATGTAGTAGAGAAAGCTGATAAATGGTCTGTGAAGATTTGTCTGGTACCATTTTGGTCTTCTGGGAATGAGGACCTCATTGCAGATCAAATGTCTGATCTTTTGCTGGCATAAATCAGCATAACTCTACCAAAGTTAATGGAGTTGTGCTGATTTACACCAGCTGAATTTATACCATAAAAAAATCATTCATTTTCTCTGTCTCTTCTCCATTTTTCCTCTCTCCTTGGATTAGAAATGAAGTCTATAAAGCTAATATGGTCCCTGCAGCAGCATAACTTCCACAGAGTGTTTGCTTGAAGAGGTTAAAAGCCCTATAAACTGCTTTACATTCTCTAATAATAGAATGCAGATGCAAAGGGGAAGGATTTGATGGTCAATTAATGCAGAAACTATCCAGTGCTTTGCATAGATCCTACTCCCCGGCTTTGAAATACAATGCCCAATTAAAACCTTACCCAGAACTGTACTGAGATTAGAAAAGTAATAATAATCTGCAGCACTCTAGGTAGCACGCTGCAGTTTTCAGGGTGCCTGTGAGCTGTTCCTCATAAACTCTTGGATAAGATTTGTCTGGGTGTTTCCAATTGCGACTGCTGCTGGAGAAAAGCTGTGAAGTAGCATTCAGCTGGCGAAGCTGGAGAGAGGGTTATTTTACAGAGGAAAAGAGGAGGGAGGGTAAGGAAAGTGTTGACAATCCCTTGTGCATTCTTGTGAAAGGAAAAGAAAATGATAGTTACTGTAAATGTTCTGCCCTTCGGCTGGGTTATCCTGCGGCCTCGCTGCTGTGCTGGGCCAGGCAGTGCCCGCAGAGTGGCTCTGGGGATGGGATGGGCTGACACAGCTTCAGCATATTCCAGTAACTTATTTTGCAGTTGGGTTGAGTATCACTTGCTCCAGCTCTTAGGGGCAGATGGTATTGATGACCTGTCAAGATGTCTCTGCATGCGATGGTGGCTCCAAAGGAATGGTGCAGTTTATGAGCAGACCTTATCTGGCAGAACAAGAGAGTTTAGGGCTGCAGTAGTGTGGATGGGATCTGGATTTAATAGTCCAGAAGGGGGAACGAAAGCCCTTCTCTTTCAGTAGTCCACACCACAAGTAAGAGCTGAAATGGGAGAAGGCAGTTTGGGCAGTGAGGAACACGGGCAGTAATTAATCAGGGTAACAGCCAACCCCTTCTTGGCTCTACAGCTTACTGAATGGCAAAAGACACCAATATGGAAATATATCCCCTTCTTTTAAGGGCTCTAGTAATTTACTTGCCGTACAGAACAACAGGAAGGTGCAAAAACAGGGGTCTTTGCATCCGAGGTACCTGGAGACACTTTCTTCAGGACTGAGCCTAAGTGCATGGGCTGCCTTAGCCAGAGGGACCTTCCCCCGGGCTGCCAGGTTGTCTGCACTGAGCCTGCTCCTTGGTTGGCTCTTGCGGGCTAATGGATCTCCTCCACATTAATCAGAGAGAAGGGATGGGAATCACATTGCTGACCTTAACTACCAAAAACTTGGGTAGCTCATACAGCCTGTTGTTCATCTGCCCGTGTGGTCAGTGCTCAGAGACTATCTCTTCAAGAAAAATTAATGCATTTTATAGTAGAGATCCAAGGAAGGCCCGTTCCTTTCTTGTCTCCTTTGATGTGCACAGAGCAAACTGGCAACTGAGCAAAGCCAGTGGCTTGGGCAGGGGTATGTGCTGGTGGCTTTCCCTGGGCCTGAGCAGGAGGCGTGGCAAGTCCATCTGTGAGGCATCAAAACCCTGATGGCAGCCCAGCATGTCTTGCTATTCTCTCTCTGCTTCTCTTTTCCTCCTTTTCATGGTTTGTAAAGAGGACTGGAATATACAAAGTTTTTTTAAAAAGTCTCCAAAACAACTAATAGAAAGAATAAATCTATCACAGATGACCTAGAGCCCATTGGGGATGGGGAGTCTTCCAGGTGGGTCTTCAAGTCCAGTTTAGATCGAAGGTTTCGATGTGTTTCTACCTGAGCTCACACACCGTCTTCTGCCCCTGGTTTTAGTTCCAACTGTGTAAATCTCAGCACAGATTGCCAAGGTCAAGGGGAATTGCCCAAGTTTGGGAAACTAGAACTAAATGAATGGAGCATGATATGAAAGCATAATGGGGCTGATTTTTTTATTGCAGGAAGGCCTCTCGACACCGTTCTGACAGCATAAAGGGTCATTTACATCTATTTTAAGCAACGTGAAAGCTTGATCCTCATTTACACATGTTGAAAAGAAAATATAATATGTACCAAGACTAAGCCCCTTCCTACTGCCAAAGTGATGGAAAGAGACTTTAGTGTAAATAAGGTTTAGGCCTGTTTTCAGTTTCAGCGCCACGAACGTGCTGGTGCAGACGCAGGAAAGATGCCAAATGTATTTATTTTGGCCCGGCAGGGTGTTTCTTCAGTTTTCTGTCTGCAGAAGAAAGTGAATACACACGTTTTGGCTCTGCCTTCCACGAGAGCCACTGGAAGTGTCACTTCCCCGCTCTCAGGCAGGGACCGAGGACGCCGTCCCGAAGGCCACTGCACAGAGGATGCTCTTGTTGGGCAGGACGCGGGGGACCGGCGGCTGCTGAATGGGCACCTTTGTGCTGAGGGTTGCGAGTTCTCTGTTTCTAGCTGCTAAGCTGCTCCCAAGGAGTCTGCAGCAACTTTAAACCAAGCAGAAACCAAGGATGCACAAGCTGACAAACTCTGTTTGTGTCAACTAAAGAAAAGCAGCTCTCTGCCGGCTGCCGGAAATGGGCTCCAGACCTTCTCCTGGGGTGGAGGAGACATGGAGTAACTGCTCAAAGATGTGAGTAGTTTCCTAAACAGGATGATGATGACAATTACAGGCTGATAGGGGCTCAGTATTTACATCTCCTTAACTAGTAAGACTTTCAACCCAATCAGAGTCCAGGAGAGCATTGCTCTTCCCTGAGAACATTGAAGGAGACTGTGATTTATCATGGGGCACAGGGGCAAGTAGCTGATACTCCACAGAGGTTCAATAATACGGACCATCTGCACGCAGATTGCGATGCAGCCTCTCCCCGTCCTTTTTTCTCTCCACGTAGGACAAGGGGCAGCCTAGATCTGAAGGGAGGTGCAATTTTAAGCAGGGCTGACATGCCTCTGTGCCAGCGTGGGATGGATTAGAATTAGTTTCTGCTAATTTACTCCACATGGAGCTTTCAGTTTGAATTCTGTCTCCCAAATTAACAGGCGGACCACCCTCTCGGTATCCTGACTGCTGTATTTCCCGTTGTCAGGGAAGAATTTCTCATCCATCCCGTTTTTCCTGTGGTTCAGGCAGTGTCGTGCTCGCTTCTCCAAGGGAAGGGGTATCTGTAGCTGTGTGTATTCAGCCTTCTGGGACCCCTGAGCTGATCCAAACCTGGGCAGTCATTTTGGAAAACAGCAAACCTTGAAGTCTGGGAGCAGGAAGGACGCACAGACCAGTGATTATTACCTACCGATGTTTTTTGTTCCTGTCTGAATCCCAGATTGTTCCTGTTCAGGAGACAGTTCTTAGTAGTCTTGCTGCTCTTCTTGGCAGAGAAGCCAAAATAAGGCTTGCCAGAAAAGATCCAGGGGCTCTGATTTCTTGCAAGTACTCATGAAACCAACCGGTTTTGCAGAGTGGCATAAAAAAAAGCACAGAAGGTCCTGTGGCAGTCCTTCTTCTGCTAGTGAAGATCACAGCTTCTCCAGCTGGGCCAGGCCCACAGGGCTGAAGAAGCTAAAGGCTACGGCATGGACTTAGTTATTTTGGCTGAGGGTGATGCACTTGCACTGCAGAAACACCACAGCTTCATAGTGAGACGTGGAATATACCTGCTCAGCCCGTGAACTGATGGGGCCCACCTGCCACCCCGTGCGAAGGGTTGCACAAGGTGTATTTTTGTGGGGTTTCAGTCAGTCCGAGGAAAGTGGCTAAGTGAGATGGTTCCTTCAGGAATCCGTTCAGCCAGGCTTGCAGGCTAGAGGTTCTCCCTAAAGTTCAGCCTCCATGGTCCACTTCTCAGGCCCATCCAGCCAAATTATTCATCTCTGTGTCACTTGCTGAAATTTTCTGTTGACCGTCACAAGGAAGGGCGAGCCACTGGCCAAATCTGGTTTGATTTTTTTTCTCTTTTTCAGGATGTAGTGACATCCTGTGTGCCTTTGCATGGGTTGTTTCAGTCTCTCTGTGGTTAGGTTCCTACCTGAAAAACGATATTACTGTAATAACAATCCCTCTCTTATGTCCACAACAGCTTGGGTAATTCTTAGCTATGTAATTTCTCAATGAAGGTCTGGACGTTTCCAGTAGCTTCTGAGTCATTAAGAAGCTGTTTACTTGGAGCCATAACTATTCCTGGTAACTTATACTGAGATTATGGAGCGCTTCTAGGAGCCCTGTAGATGTTCAGGTGCCCCATACAAACCTCAGGTAATAGAGCTCTGGAACCAAAGACTTGCTGCCCATAATACGAGACAGAATGATGCTGAATGTTGAGCAGTGCTGGATACTTTGAGCCCAGGCAGTTGGGTACACAGTGGTGGTGTGAACCCAAAGTATTGCCACTAAGGGCTCAATTTTGCCCTGAACCACCCTGCCATGTGTAAATCTGGAGCACCTTCAGATTTGGATGTGAATGAATAAACTCAAATGAATAAAGCTAAAGATAATTTTATAATGTTTTCACATTTGCCTGAGAAACAGTAACATTTCTTTCTGTTTGAACTTTCAGAGGGCTCAATATTTCATCCTTGCCTTTTAAGATTTTTGTTACATTTTGATCCCAGCCTCAGTTAAGAGCTAACTTTGTGCTCCTGGATTCTGACTAAAATGAATGGTGTTTTGTGTGTTAACTGTAGTGATGTGTTTGCAGGCAAAGACTGGGGAAAGGAGGAGGAACAGAGTTTCTCTGTTTAGGCTGTTCCAAGCCGGTGTGTTCCCGGTTATGGTCTACATGAAATCTTACCAATGCATCTGCAGGGGTTTTATAAAAACTGTCCAGAAATTTATTACATCTTTTTGGCCAAGAAAGACTATCTGTAATGGTTCTAACTCAAAGGGTTTTATTTTGTCATTTCCAAGCTGGCATACTTCTCTTAGCTATTTCAAAACAGGTGTCTTAGAAATTTACTTATATTTAATTTCTCAAAAGCCTTTTTCACAGCCCCCAAATGAAGCTAGACAAAGTTGGTGAAATATTTTATTTGATATCTAAGCATCTTTAAAACTTGTTTTGATTTCAAGTGGGGTGAATTGATCTTTGTGTCTTTTTGTGAGGACAACCTGAAATTATTTACCAGAGAAGCAAAGAAATAATTTATTCACCCAGTTCTGGGGTTTACCTCTTTCCCAGGACCCAACAGTGAGTCAGTCTAGCCTTCAATTGCTTTTACCTCTCTTTGCCCTTCCTGCTAATTTTTATTACATACTCTTGAAGTCAGCAAAATAGACTTTCTCAGTGAGGGAGTATCTGAGCCTGGGTGTTTATTGCTCTTCCATGATGACTGGCAGCAGGCATTCCCGTACAATGGGTCCAGCAAGGAGGTGTCTTGGCAGATGACCTGTGGTTTTCTCTCTTTCCTGCCTGCTGGAAATATGATGAAAATATACCTCTCACGTGTAATTCGTCCTATATCGCATGCAAGAGAAGGGAATGCTTCTTGGGAGGAGAAAGAGAGAGAGCAGGTCATCTGCAGAGCACCCATCCATAGCACATGGGTGTATGCTTGAAGGTCCTGGGAGCACAGTCATGTTGGACAAAGGCATGGAGGGAGCTGATTCCTGGCAGACTGGCACTGGGGAGGGCTCTCACTGGAAATGCAGAAAGCTCAGCAAAACCATGCTTTGCCTGGATGTCCTGTTATTCTCAGACTTCTTGTAAGGAGCAGCTTTGGAGGTGTTGCTGGAGGTGTTCCCAGTAGGAATAACAGCCAGTAGGCTGTTATGGTCCATTCCTTGTCTCTCCTCTGGACCTGGCCTTGTGACTCTGAGTTTACTTGCTGAACCTGGTGTCACCTAGCTGCGCGCTGCTTTGGGGCTGTGGGCTGCTCTGGAAAGTGGAAGAGTGGCTGGGCAATGATAGTATTTAAGTGACCTGAGTCCTGTTCCTAGTACTGTCACAGGCTGTCTACTTAAACTCACTCTACCTCCCTTCTCCGTCTTTAACTGAACAGCATAATACTTCTTTTGTTTGTTTTTTAGAGCACAACTAACTCATGCAAGCTGGAAAGCCTTTACCAATAATTCCCAAACACAGAAATATGTGCCTGCAATGTGGCACTTTTTAGAACAGCATCCACTCAGATGGTGGAGTATCCATTGCAGCCTGGGGTGAGTAATTCCAATGGCTCATTACTCTTTCAATTACAAACTGGCACCTTCCTTGCAGTTTGAATTTGTCTAATTTTGGCTTCCAGCCATTGGATGTTGATATGGCTTTGTCTGTTAGATTAAAGAGAGTTCTGCTATAAGATTTCTCCTCTTTAGTAAGTGCTCTTTATTGTTAATAAGGTACTTCTTCCTCTTCTTTTTGATAAGCTAAATTATTAAGCACCTTAAGTATCTCAGTGTGAGCAGCTCCCCTCCACCCCATAGCCCTCAAACTGTAATTGCAGTTCCCTCCTGAATTCCTATTCGGGTACTATTCAGTTGCCCGATAAGCACATGTTGAGATTGACTCACACGCCAGTTGAGACATCTGTGTGGAACTGGCAGATCTGCCACACCTGCAGTGGCACTAGATAGTAAACCTAAACACAGGTTTAGGCACCTGAATCAAGCCCTCAGATACCAGAAGCGGGGTGTAAAATCCACCTCCCCTAACTTGAACCAGCTACATGTTTAGTAGTAGACCAAACGTATCATCTAGTCTCCTGAGTACATCTTGCTTAGTCAAAGTGCTTATGTGGTTTTCTGATAACTGAGTCAACACTCACTAAGCTGCAGTTGCCCAGAAGGTGACTCGGGCATAACATGCCTGTTCTGCTGCCCGTTGCAGCAGCTGTGGAGCCCCTGGTATGGCTGTGAGGTCCTACTGGAGGGCAACTTGGCAAGCTCATGTCTTCAAAGGAGACTATCTAGACTACTGTCAATTTTACTTCTGCAGGTTTGGGGGAAGATGCCATATTTGTGATGTAGACCAATGTCCTGCTTTCCCAGTTAAATCCAGCAGGGATAGGTTGTTGATGCTGATGATTGTGGCCTCAGGGACAGAGTGTTATGTCATCTTCTGTTATTTGGTCCTGGGTATCTTAGAGATTGCCCCAGTCTTTGTGTTGTGATGCAGATGATGGCAGGGAACTTTGAAGGAGAGCCATAGGCCATGTTCTTCACCCTCATGTTTATGTGAGGGGAACCTGAAGAATGCCGTCGTTTTCTCATGGCTCTTCAGAATGTGTTGACTGGGGATGGCCTCTGTTTTAATGATGTTTTAGAGCTTTTTGACACTATCCTGGCTTTTCCTAGTGTAATTTGGGTTTATATACAGTGACTGATCATGTGCCAGGAGTTTTATTATGGACAACAAATTCATTCAATTGACAGCAGAGACCAAGCAGCCATTGTTTAACCTCACTACTTAGAACAACACTGGATGACTCCAGGCATACCAGATGGGACCTACCGCTCTTACTCTGCTCTCTGAGTAATCAGCAAGCGGACGGGCTGCAGATTTCCTTGTGAACTGTGCTTGGGTCGGAACTTGTTTCAGGCCCAGCTAGAGAGCTCTGCTGCTTAATACGGGATGGTAACGTGGGAGGTCTTTGGTGCAGTCTCTGGTGAGTTGGCCAAGGTGGGACTTCATACCAAGTCCTTGCATCCATGCAGCTGTTAGAGTGCAGTAGCTGAGCAGAGTAACTTGCTATCTCACGAGACCATATTTTTCTCTGTGCCAAAGGTGTTTTTGATTGATCCAACTGTAGAGAAGTACTTAGTCCTCTGGGGCCTGTGAATCAAAGGCTCCAGGAGATCTCTCCCTTGTGCACTGTTGATAAACTAGCCTGTCTTCACCACCTTAGTCCAAGGCTAAGAAAGATGTTTTGGAGATAACTCTGCTTGCAAACTCTCATTTCATGAGCAGCCAAGCTCTGTGGAGCATATTTAGTGAATGCACAACTAAATGAGACATGAACAGCCTGATCATGGCAGGGAAAAACACACAGATTCATTGCTCAGGTGAGAAGGAAGTGCGGCAGAGCACTGAGAGAGCCTGAAAGAACAAGCATGAGTGTGTATAATCCATGGTGTGAAACCAATACTACAAATAATGGGCTGATGGAAACCAGATCTGTTCTGTCTATGCTTCCCGTTTCTACTCCAAAGCAAGAAACTTGTTTGCAGTGAAACGCTCATACATGGCCATGCTTTGGCCTCTGTTCCTTCCCCCAAGGCATGTGCTGGTCCTCCTGAGACCTTTAAAAGGAGGTTCTGGGCGAGACCTGGGAAAGGAATGTGCAGATCTTGTGAAAGATTTCCTATCGGCCACTATATGTGAGGGTAGGCCAGCATCATTCATTTCATAATAGAAATTATCTTTTTCACTTTTTCCTCCCTGCCCCCATTTTTACAAAAGAAAACTGTTGGGAGCCAATCTAACTTGTCTGAGGGCAGAAGATGGCTGTAGAAATAAGTACTGCTGATATCAACATACAGGGCTCCACTATTAATATTTGATATTTTGGTCTTTTCAAGCTGACAGTCAAGTAAAGTAGAGAAGGCAGGAATTGCCATAGATGAATGTCCTCAGTGCTAAATCCTACTGTGAGCCACCGGAGTAAATAAGTTTGTTTCTCTCTTACCTTGTATTCATGTAAATCACCATGGCCAGTAGAATTAAGCCTGCATAAGGCCAGCGTCAGCAGGAAGCGGTGGTACCGCTGGCTTTGGGGAGCGTAAGGAGAGCTGAACTTTGGCTACCAGTTTTCAGGGAGTTAAAGAGAAGGAAGCATATTCCCCAAGGCAAACAGCAGAGACCCATTTGGAATAAATCTGCTTGCTGGCTGCACTCCTCATTCTGGCAGTCAGCTCATTTAAGATTCAGGCCAAGTTTTGCACTATGGTCAGCTTTAACTAATAAAGATCTAGCATGGTACCTTGCTAATCTCATTAGATGGAGAGGCATGTTTTGGTAGCGGTTTCTGGGGGAGGACAAAGAGAGAAATATGTTTAGCAATTCCAGCTCGATCAGTTTCTGTCAGATTTTTTAGAAGTATATATATGTTACATGGCATACATATACATATATATATGTACATTTCTGCTGTTTCTACTTAAATCTCCCACTAAAAATAGTGGTACTAGAGGCCCCAATTACCAGTCCCCAGGGGTAACTGCGTTCCAGGCTATAGGGACTTAGAAACTCCAATGGTGTCATTGCTTGTGGCTGGGTACTAATCCACAGAGGTCTTGGGGTCCTTCTTGTACTTTGCTTGGAGTTAGACATACTGACCCCCCCACCACCATTAAAGTCCAGGAGAAGCTGTGATGTTAAGGCCTGCTGCTTTCAATGCCTTGCCCAGTGCCTCGTTGTCAGGTTTATTTTCAGTGATGCCAATCGATTTTTTTGCCCCTCTAAACTAGGCTTTAAAAATATCAGGAATTGGGCCGGTATTAATAAGTGGCAGTTCTTTCACTTGGAATATGAGGCATCACCCCACCCCGCTGAGCCGGGCTCCTCGCAGAAGGGGAAAAGGGGAAAAACTGGTTCTCCCTCCTTTTCTTTTTGGTTCCCAGACCATTGTGGCTCAGTGCTAGTTTGTGTTAGCTTTGAAGTGCTCTATGGATCGATTGGCTTTCAACACTGCTCCTTGGGACGTATCGGCAGGCTTTGCTCTACCCTCTTTCCTGATGCCTTCCGTGGTAGTATTTGTCAGGGGAGCCTCAGCCGGGGTTTCAAAACGGGTCCTGAACTGAACACATCATCACTGTCCTCCACATTTAGATGCTGTAACTAATGCAAAGAGGGAAACATATTGACGTTGTGGGATGCACTT
The DNA here is from genome assembly GCA_013401315.1 of Balaeniceps rex. NCBI lineage: Eukaryota > Metazoa > Chordata > Aves > Pelecaniformes > Balaenicipitidae > Balaeniceps > Balaeniceps rex. The sequence continues at coordinate 348,523 of VYZW01050693.1, forward strand.
GATTAATCAATTGGTCAAGGTGATAGTGCGGAGGCTTTGGTGCCCCTTAGAAGGTTGTTCCTTCCCCTTCCTCGTGTCACAACAAAGACGTTGTTGTGTTTTGCTGAATCCTTCCTTGCTTGGGGCCAGTCATTTATCAAAAGAGATTTCCATCTTGGACTAATAATTCATCTCTTATTGCAGCCCTCACTGCTCTGAGGGCCCATTTGTTTCCTCTTATCACAGTCTAATTATTTGGTGAAGGAAAATTTCTGACTATCTTGGGGACAGCGGCTGGGAGTTCAGGAGAACCTGGCTCCCAGGTAGGGATGTGCTTGTGAGTGCGGGAGAGGGGTTTCCAGGGGGCCAGACCCTGTCCATGGGACTGCTCCTGCGGAAGGGAGGACGGTGCGGGAATCCGGTGGGTTCAACATGAAACGCAAAGTCTCTTTCTTTGACTTAACTTTCCCTTTGTGCATTTTTCACAGACGAATGCCCCCGCATGCATCACACCCACTCGTCTCCCACCACCCACTCGCTCACTTTCTCACACACAGACACACTCACTTTCTCACACATACTAATAAGAAATCCTAGAAATTAAGTTTTTTGGTCTCCCTCCCACCCCGCCTCAGAAAACTGGGAACAAAAAGAGAGTGAGAATTTGTGTTCATACATACTTGGCCAGTGCTGGGATTATAGAAGGGAGGATGGATGAACAGATAGTAATCACAGCAGCATAATTAATAATAATGACAGAAAGGCATCCTGCTCCTATTAATAGTGCATGCACAGCTTTAATCAGCTCTATCCACCCTCCAGCAGGAGACTTCAACGAAATCAATTGCTAGTTTCTATCAGAAAGGTTGTTCTGAACAGATTGATGGAGGGATCCCCTTGGTTCTTTATTTCAAAAAAAGGAGAAATTATTAATTTATTATTAATTTCTGCATCTTTATCTGACCCAGGATAATTTCTTTGTTTTATTCAATGACCCCAGTGCAGCTCTGAGGCTGTGGAGGATGTGTCAGGGAGTTCCCCAGTTCCCTCTCCCATAGCTGGCCATCCTCTGCTCCTCGATCTACTGCCTCTTGAGCTCTGAGATGGCCCTGGACAGCCAAGCCGGGGAGAGAACTATTAATGAGGGCAGCAGGGCTGTCTGCAGTCACTGTGCCGCCGCTGTCTTTGTACCACCCTCATTGCTTTATAAAGCATTTTGGAATCACCTGGAGCATGAGAGGTGCTCTATAAAATCAAACTCCATCTCAGTCTGTCTTGCAGCCATTCCCCTACTCTGAAAGCAGCAATAAATTCAGCTGGGCTAGTAATGGCCAGTTGTACCACTTCAGAAATTTTCTTAAAAGAGGAGTTCTAAAATCTCGTTGGTTTATTAAGCGTACCATGTGTATGAATTATCAATTGATGTATTGCATGCAAAAGATACAATGAATATAATAATAACCTTTCCCAACATTTCATTTTGAAGCCACATTTACCTGAACTGAGCTGCTTCCAATAAATATTTCACAACGTGTTTCTCCTCCACAAGTGCGCTTACAACTTATGAAGCAAACACAAATGTTTTAATTCTGACAACATGAGCATCTTTCATGCACCAGCCTCTATTCAACACATAGTTTTGTGGCTAAATGGCTTTCTGATTATCATGTCCCAGGATATTACTTCAACTGAAGTGATATGAAATGTCATTAAAAAGTAATGTTCCTCTGCTTTGACAATCATATTAGTAAACATTGGAGGCTCTGCAGGTTATATGTCAGGCGGGCCGACACTAATGGGTTTATTAACATACACAGTAGCACTTTGTCAAACCTCCTTGTTAATCTAAATTTGCAGGTGACAAAAAGAAAGGGAGGGGAGAGCAAGAAGATGATATTTAAATACTGTTTAGGTTGGACCACAAGTGAAAGAAGCCAGGAAACCCTGAGCAAGGTTGGCTGCTCCCTGGGCTGCTTCCCCGTGCTCGCCCAGCCCTCGCTCCCAGGCAGAGGTCTTCTTCAGGCTGCTGGGGAGCAGAGACGCCTGTCCTGGAGAATAACAAGTGCAATGCACAGGGAAGAGCACAAGTGGATTTGTTTCAGGGTTGGGGGTGAATAGCTGTATCCCCATCTGAGCCAGCAGGTTTATGGTACAGGAGCAGCCGGGGCTGGGGTCTGTGTGAAAGTCAGGGTATCTGAGTAGCAAATATAAGAGGTCAAATGGGGTCACAGGGACCAACGGGTTATCACAGGGATGTCCGAGTCCCAGGGGTATCTGCTCTGAAGTGCATAAAGATATTTGTGCCACCTACAAACTAATTCTTGGGGAGAGTCCAGGCAACGTTGCTGCGTAGCCTGGGACATGGCACCAAGTAATGAGGCTGTGTGGCTTTTTGGAGATGATGGGGGGCTGAGACCAGATTTCCACCAGGATCCAGGCAGAAGAGGGATGGATGTCTGAGCTTGAGGAGGGGATGTGCTCTCTTGATGTCCCCAAAGGATGGGACAGGAATGGAGAGGGGGAATTTCAGTTGCTGCTGCTGGGTTACCAGATGCTGAGCCCAGCCAGTACCTGGGCAGCAACCCTGGCTGGCCTGCCATGGGCAGAGGGGGCCACACACCACCAGGGAGGCTCTGGTCACCTCTGCAGAAGCCCCTGCAGTGGTGGTGATGCCAACTGGTGGGTTTGGCTCTCAGGTGAGCAGCAGGGAAGCATGGGCTGTCCTCTCGCTGCTCCCCGCAACGGTGATGAGAGTTGAATTTGGCCCATGGAGAGTTATTTACCCAGCAGCTCCAAATGCTTCCCCTTGGGTTGCTAGCTAAATACCTATTTCCAGTTTTGTTCAAACAGCACCATCTGCTCGATGGGCCAGAAGCTCTTCCAGCATGTACCAGATAAAGGTGGCTGGAGGCGCAGAGCAAGCAAAACAGGGCTATGGGGAGCTGCCCCGAGGGGATCTTCAGGGAAAGCCTGTTTCCACGCAGGAAACGAATTGCATCCCCGCACCTGCTGCCTCCTTCTCCTGGCTGGCAAGACTTTGGAAGGGGTGAGTAGCAGTAGCAAAACTTTGTGTAGTGAAGCAGATTTCAGGGTTGCACAGATGCCTGGCTTGTTCCAGAGCTGGGGAAGTGGCACCGTATCATGTCCCAGACTCTGGCGGGGTGCTGGAGGTGGTCCAGGCTTCCCATGTGTGTAGGAAATAGCACTGTGCCCTTGGGCAACCCTACAATAACAAAGCAGTGCGCACAGGGCTGGCTGCATCGCGTGGCCCTACCCAGGCCTTGCAGCGAGGTGGGACCCTTACAGACCCCACCAGGTTTGGTGAACAAGAGGCATCTGAGGTTTCAAGTTGTAGAAGACAAACCCACCTCTCTCTCCTCAAATATCCTGGCTTAGAGAACCACAAGCTGTTTAAAATCATCTCTTGAGCTAGTTGAGAAGAAGGGAAGTTGGATGCTGAGATTTGGGTGCATGGCCAGACTTCAGTCCCCAGGGACATGTAGAGCCTGGAGGAACCTGCTGGCACCTCCAAGCATCCCGACACACACAGAGTCTTGCCCATTGGTATCCATTATGTATTTTTTCCCTGTAGAGTGGGACGGTATGGGTCTATATGTGGCAGAGTTGTCAGACATGTTTGTAAGGATGCTCTGCAGCAGCAATTGCCCTTCCCCCTCTGAAAAATAACTGGACTTGATAAGGCTGCTCGAAGGGAGCATTGACCACAGGGGTCCCAGGGCTGTGTTTGTCTTTTGGTTTTGCGTTAGGAGGAGGTAACAGCTGAGTCGGGTGTTTACTCACACCAGCTCTGTGCTCGCTACGGGGTAAGCAAAGTCAATGACTTGCCGTGGTTTTTATTTTGGGAGCTGGGAAGTGTAAGTACAGTGGGACCTATTCTTGTCCAAATGACTAAGCCTCTGCCAGCCTGGAGCTCTTCATCTTGGCAAACAGATGGTGCGTGGAGGAAAAGCGATGCTATTCCCTGCCCTGAAAGGCCTTTTCTTTCTGGAGCGGCGCCTTAAAGGTACAATGGTTTGATTTATCAGGCTGAGCAGTACTGGGTGTTCAGGTGCCTTTCGGGGAGTGACACAAAATAGGGCAGAGTTGCAACCGCAGCCTCGGACAGGTCCTGCCTCAAGGGGCAGGGAGGGGCCTGTCCTCCCCTGGTGTAAGTTGGCCTCACATGGATGCAGAGAGCTCAGCTGGCCACGGGGCAGAGCAACAGGGCTCGGGGACCCTTTGGAGCATGCTAAGGAGCAGACGTCATTTTTCAGTCCAAGAGGTAGCCTCTGTTCCTGGAGCCACTCAAAGCCCCGTGTGCCCCAGAGCTTGGCGAGACGCGCGTTCCTGGTACGCAGATGTGCCAGCCACAGTTTCTGTCTCTCGCCAGCTCTCATCATTTTGGGGACTAAAAGCGTGAGGTTGAATTGCCAAGCTGAGACCGCAGCTGGGCCCATGGCACGAGTGCCCTTTGCAGACAGGCATAGGCTGCTAATGCCCACGCAACCACACACGGCAATTTCCACCCTGGCTGGCAAACCCACCTATTCTTTTCCCTGCCTGGCAGCAGCACTTCTGGATCTGCAGCCACTGCCTGCACCCCTTGAGCCGCTTCAGCAGCGGGTGAAGCAGGGGCTCTGGGCAAGCCAGTGCCTCTGCTGCTGGGACTAGCACAGAGAAATTCAGGAGCGGAGTGGGAAACATCACCGCAGAGAGCATCTCCTCCCCTGCTCCTCTCCCTTCAGCCCACAACCTCCCCCTGCACTCATCTTTCCTCTGCACCTCCTCTTACGACTCCAAAAATAGGCTGGTTGTGCTGCCGCGACACACGTACCTGCACCAGAGGAACGGGCGTTACAAGCCCTGAGAGTGGATCCTGCCAATCTGGTGGTTTCTGCTTCACTGGCAGATAATTACAGCACTAAAAGAAAAAGTATTTGCTAAAAGCAGGAACTTAATGGGGTTTATAAAGGATGCTTTGTCCAGGCAGCTACCGGAGTTTATAAAACAGCTTGGGCTCTGTAAAAGTCTGTAGCACTTAAAGTCTGAGTTTTGCTGAGCGTTGCCAGGCTGGGAATTTGGGGCTGGCATTCGTGATTACTGTCCGACACTCCACAGTGAGCTGTGGGGGTGCAAAGGGTAATGAGGACTTGGGGTTGTGTGGGAACAGCTCCTGAGCATCCCAGTTCACGTGAAAGTTGGAGCCAAACAAGCACAACTGTTCTTGCATGCCAGCCAAGGAGTTTGGTTGCTGGCAAGCAGCAGGATTTCACACCAATCGGATCCGTGTTTTGCGGCAACACTGCAAACTCCCAGAGGTTTTCTGTTTTGGGGGCTCATTATTATTAAGTGCTTGGTGCATTTGTCTTCATTTGATCTCTTCTAGCTTAAAAGGTCAGCAAGACTCAGTAGCAAAGCTCTCCAGAGATGAAGAGGGGGTATGGATTTTTAATGCCACGCTGTCATCCCTGCTTGTGCAATCCTGTTCCCAGTGCCCAGGCGGGATGTGAGCACAGGGTGTGGGTGCCGACCTGCACCCACCCAGCCCAAAATAGCCGTGGCCCCAGAGGCGCTCACGTGGTGCACCGGGAACTGCTGCCTGCCCTCGCAGCTGCCGGTCATATCTGATGCTTATGAGCTTTGAATTTCTCTATATAACATAAAGTCAGTGGGAACTGAAGAGCTGCTGAATTGGTAGTTTATTTGGGGGAGGGATTTCCTCCTCTTTTCTTGTCTTTTCCTTCTTTCCTCCAATAACTGCAGTGGAAAAAAAAAGTTTAAGAAAAGGGAGGAATGGCCTGGAGGCAACAGGTTAGAAAACAAATACCGGAAGAATGAGAAACGGAGTTATTTGGAGAGCGGAGTTATTTGCTTTGAGATCCAACTTCTTTTTTCCTCTGATTTTTTTTTTTTTTTAAGAAAATGGAAAAAAATTAATTTTCTTAAAATATCCTCCTTTTTTTGTTTAAAAACTTTAGACAAACTTTTCGTGTTGCCTCTACTCAGGATAGAGTTCGCAATTTAATAACCTTGTTATGTTACAAATCCTGAGACTTCACGACTCCTGCACTAGTCCATCTGCCAGGCAGAGAGCATTTCTTGACCTTTTAAAGAAAGCCAGAGATAATGAACCATTTAGACCGTAGGATGCCCTAGCTGCTTGGAATAAAATCAGCGTGGCTGTGAGTTTTGGAGAGGAACAAACGTGCAGCTCCGAGCCAGCAGTGCAGGCTGAGAGTTCGCAGTGATCTCCAACTGCAGTAACAGCCATAAACTCCTTTAAAACAGTTAATAAATCAGAGGACATGGGCAGAGTGAGATCTGGGCTTCACGGGAGCTTTAGAAAGTGTCCTGAAAGGTCCAGAGAGGGAGGATTCAACTGGCTGCCATTGAGCTTGAGCTTGTATCCAGCGATTTTCTCCTTCAAAAATCTCATCGGCTCTTGAGAAATGCAAATACTGAAGAGGCTGATGCTTGCTGGGGGGAGCTGGATGTCAGACGCTGATGTCCCTGTTATTGACGGCGTTGGAAATATGTGGTGTGTGCCACACATTTTGTGCTGCAGATGTTGGAAGTCCAATGGTGAAAGATGTTGATTTCATCACTATTTTCTGTGATGAGTTTTAGTTCTTCTCTGAAAATGGAAACCCGAAATAGTGCAGCTTCATGGGTGTTGTCCTAGGTCAGGTGTCCTGTCTTAGGTCAGATACGTTCCCTTGGAGCACAACGGATCCCTGTTAGTGAAGAGGCCCTTGTGCATCCTAGACAATGTGGCTGGGGAGTGGAGACTGAGCACCCAAACCGTCCTTCCCATGGCCCACCACATGCCCTCAGATGGGCATCTCCTGACCTAACCCTGAAACCGCTGGATCCAGCTCCCATGGGCTCAGCACCGAGCAGCAGCTGGGGCTCTGCCAGTCTCTGGGGGCTCCCGCAGAGAACGAGAGGACTGTGGTTCTCTGGTCCTTTCTGGAGACCAGCAGATGTTCATGGATGGTCCTTTCTGCATTTGTTCGTGGATGATCCTTTCTGCATTTGGCTCATCCGATCTCTCCCACTGCCTGGGGGATTGCACCGGGGCTGTGATTTTCCTCCCTCCTGCATGTGGTCCCTCATGCCAGTGCTCTCTGCTTAGCTCAAGTGGTTATGCTCTTTTCAGCTGCTGGCTGAGTTACTCTGTCCCATTTCCCTGCATTTTCAATGGTCTTTCCATCTTTGCAGCAAGCCTAGCACAGGAGTACCAAGCTCCTTCCCGGCTGTTCTCTTGTTCTGCCTACTGTGACTGGGTGCTGTTCCCAGGACCAAGGTGTGGACCCTGATTCGGCACACATGGACATGAGCAGGGACACACGGACACACACACATATGTGCAAACATGGCACAGGATGGGTCTGGCAGGCTGGCATGGACTTTGCTTCCACAACCTCCTTTCCATCGCATCCAACTCGCTCTGCGGTTCCAGCAGAAAGGACATAGAAAGCTTTTTGGGTGGAGCAGGAGAAGGGATGGTTAACACGCTCCAGCCCTCGCCTCACTGGTGCCATGGAGAAATGCATGATTAATTTGTTTAAAACATCACTGAGGATATGTGTGCTCTTCCTATGCTGTGAAACCAGAGCCAGAGCCTTGTTCTGTAATTCTTCTAGGAAAAGATGACATAGTTGGTCTTGATTAAACCATTAGTTTAATGTTGATTAAACCATGGTTAAATTATTCATGTGTCTAGCTATTCATATGATACATAAGGAACTTATTGTAATGGGATGGGTTGCCATGCCTGGTATTAAAAACTTGCTGTTGTGCTCACTAGCAACTAGCATGGCAAAAGTAAACAAATAGGATGGTAGGGGAAGGACTTTCTACATTACCACCGTAGTATACATGGAGCTGTCATTTAAACTGAAATAGCATTAGGTTTATGGTGATTTTTAGCCACAGATCTCATGTCATAGCCTGCTTTCCTGCCAAGGAAACATGGGCAGGCTTGCTCTCCTCTAATGGGGGTTCCCAAAGCATTGCAGAATGTGGCCACCACCGTGGTGGTGGCGAAGAGCCAGGTAGGATGGTTGCTTAGTGCCATAATAAGCAATCATTTAGCTAAGGGAAACCTCCAAAGTCAACGTTCATAAGGAAAATCCCGGGACTGTTTTGGTGTCTGGCAGAGCAGATGAAACACCAGGCTGAAGGGTTTTCTCCAAGAGGTCTTCTACTCCCCATACAGCATTTGCTTTTTTCCTTCAAAGCTGAAAATCTTGGCACACGTATAACACACCCCACACTACTGGAGGCCTGTTTATACTGGTCGCTGAAGGATCTTCTTTTTGTCATTATCTCCAGGAATAAAACATGGACATTAGACATGGATGTGCATGAGTCTGCCCTGATGCCAGGGCTGGTTTTAGACCCAGGGTTAAGGGTGGTTGGGCCAGGGCGACCTGCGAAAGAGCACGTTGATGGACCGCTGCCTTTGCATTTACCAGCAGCTCCCTCCTTTGCCATGCAAAAGCTGAGGGCAGGGAAGGAAGGAAGAAATATCCTGCTGGGGCTGGCCTCAGCCCTGCCCCGCTCTGTGGCTGCATGCAAAGCTGCTTTGGGGCCAGGGAGGTGGGTGCTGGGGCCCCAAAGAGGGCAGGGAGGAGCTGGCATGGAGGAGGAGCAGGCAGGTGGAGAGGGACCACTTTGCTTCTGCTCTGCTTAAAAGCAGTTGAGGTGAAAGCTGGTCACAACTGGAGGGGTCCAGGCACGTTTCAGAGAAAAATAAAATTACTGTTTTGGAGCACAATGAGTTAAGAGAAAGGATGATATGGTGTGTTGGAGGAAACAGTGAACCCCTGAGATGGTCCTTCTAGTCCAATGTTGCTCTGGTAGCCTCCAGGGAAAGCTTCAGAATTTTGACAAAGCCCCAAATCCTGAAATTTTAAAATGTTGTCACAGAGCCTTGTGCACTACTCTCCTCGCTGGGGTGGGCTTCCACTGGCATTACATTCCTGGGCTGCACTAGGGTAGTGCTGCCGGCGGAGGGGAGGCAAGGAGCCCTGAGAGGTTGGGGCGTGTTGGGGGGCCCTCTCACCATGGCATGGCTCTGCCTCGATGGCTTCCCAGGGGCCTGGTTTCTAACGTTTTTTCTTCAGGGCACCAAGGCAGGTTGGACGCTGTTATGTTGTCCTTATTGTAGATCTATAGACCGATAGATCCTGCTGACCAGGTGAAGATCAACATCTTGGGATACGTATGGGCCATGGCTTGATTTCACCCAGCCTGGGTGGACTTGTTGGGTAGCAGAAGGTGTTTCCTAAAGTCTGTGCTACTAAAAGAGTTTGGAGGGCCTGGTGGAGCCCCGGGGAGTGAAAGACATCTTCCCAAGCCCAGTGCTCATCTGGCAAGCTCAACGTGCTCCTCAAGCTCATTTTTTAGGCCAGCCTTTTTTGTGGGGCAGAATCAGGACTCAAAACCATGGCTTGTTCAGCCAAAGGTCCCTACAGCACCCTTGAGACTCGGGGGAGTATCATCCCCAGGAGCTGGAGGTGCTGGGAGAGGATTGGACCAGCTGGAGAGCCTGTGCCTCTTACAACTCCCTGAACCTGCCAGCTCCAAAACCTCAGGTTTAACTAACCTCCCACCAACCAGTCTTGCTGTCCCACACCCTGATTCCAGGCAAGGGGCTGAACACCACTCGGGATCTCTCCCATTGCCTATTTCAAATAGCATTTCTCCCCCTCTACCAGGGCTGAGTTTCCTTGCTTGCATCCCACCAGGATACCACTCCTGACCCCAGATCTCATACCCAAGTGCAGATAGCAAGAGCCATAATCCCCTGGGGGCTGATAGCCTGGTTTATAAAGCCCCGTGTCTTCCTTCGGCCATTGCTGGCGGGTGGGAGGACGTTAACTCAGCTCCTGTGTGGACGCCTGTAATAGGAACGGTGCCTGGGGAGGCATTTGGTCCTCGTTAGCAGATGCTCGGTAGCTGTTTTGTCATTTTTCTTGTTTGTCATAAAAAATAAATACAGTTTAATAGATGATCTTACAGAGCAGGTTTTGGCAACAAAATAGACCGTGTCCCATTATAAACTTGATGTGTATAATTTAAAGCAAGATGGAATATAAAACCATTTCCAGCTCAGATGAGGGAGAGGGAGACACAGATTTAGGTCTTGATTGTGCTGAAATGAAAAACAGCACATTCTCAGATAGTGTATTAAATCAGGCATTCTGTTTTATGGAGTCCAAACTATAAACAGCCTTTTTCAGAATAATTAATCACGTCATTTATTTTTTGGTTTGAAAAGTTTGGGAGGGGATTTCTTTTGTTTCTTTCTGTATTTTTAGAGATATCATATGCAAAAAAGCTGCTCTGAACACCATAGAAGATTATTTGGACACCAGGGAGGACTTTAAGGGGATGTTCCTGTCACAATCCTATCCGTTACCAGAGATTTAAGGAACGCCCTGATGAGTCCTTGGGAATGCCATGCCTGATGGGGAAAGCTGGGCTCTGCAAGCCGAGGGTAGGGATGTGGAGCGGTGGTGGAAAGGTGAATGGAAGAGGCAATGATGCAGCCAGTGATGTGCTAACAACCTCTGCTTGCCCAGACCAGCGTTAAGAGTGGGTTAGTGGGGACTGGGGGGCTGGTGGGGGTGTCCATTAGCAGAGGATGCTCCTTGTCTGACGCGCTGGCCTGCGGCGTGCTCACCTTCCATCCAGTTTGGAAAAACCTGCCCATTGCTCTTGCTTAAAATGGGCAGTTAATTCTTACTGGGATTAGAAACAGGACAGGCCTCCGCTATCAGCACTGTGTCCATCATCCCGCAGAGCTATGAGCAGAGGACCCGATCCTCCACTGCTGTAAATCAGCACAGCTCTACTGGAGCTGGAAGAGGGATGCAGATTTCTGCCAAGGAAGGAGAGAGGTCCAAAGTGCATTTCCTCCATCCTCCCGTTGTGTAAAGCAACACGGCTCCTCTGGTTTCGGAGTGGTGGGACTGGCTTACCTCAGTCTGCCCTGGCTGCTCAATTCTGATTTCAGCAGAGCCAGTGTAAATCCAAAACAGCTCTAGGGAAGTCAGTCAAGTTCCTGGAGACTCAGGGCTAGAGGAGATTGGAAACTATTCACAGCTTGTATGTAGCTGTCGACATTATATATAAAAAGCTGGCTGAATGCAGCAACAATGTGCTATAGGCAGGGCGCTAATCTCTGTTGTTATTAAGTTTCCTGACATTTCCCATTATCGGAGCTTCTTTACAGTTCTTTATAGGACTGCAAAACTTTAATCTTTTAGGTTGAAATGCATTACCTATGTGCCATCCATGACACAGGTAGTGCCACTGGGTGAAATCTTGCTTTTTCTTGATTTTCTTAAGAGCTGGGAAGCTGCACAAACCCCAGCTGTGTTAACAATAGCAATGGATAAAGCTGCAGTCTTGCACCCCGGAGGAGTTCAAGCCAACATTCCTCCTGCCTGAGCAAACCTCACTTGTGCCATGCTGCCCATGTGGGTATGGGTTTTAATATGTGGTTACATGCTGCTTTCCCTGTGGGACCCCACCACCCCTCTTGGTCGGTAGGAGCTGTGCCGAGGTACGCCGGGGTGAGGGCAGGTCTAAGAGATGCCGTGACAGAGGCAGGACCCCATTCCCTAAGGCCAGCAGCATCTTGTCTTAACCATGCTATGTGGAATTATCTACTCATCCCTGGCAGTAAATAACCTACTAAGTCCTATAGGAAACCTACCCTGCCTTCTGTAGCAAGAGGCTATACACTAATGTGCATGCACAAGAAGGTAAACCAACCTTTTTTTGAGCTGGAAAGTGGCAATGTTTTACTGGAAAACCAAACCAGTTTGCTTTGGCTGTGCTGCCGTCCGTCCTCATGGCAGCTGTACCCCTGCTGCCATTCCCTGGTTGGGGTACTTAATGCCGGAGGTGTTGTGGCAATATGTTGGAGCTGAAACGTATCGGCTTCATGCCAAAATAATTCACTTAGGGTTGTTTGGCTTTTTTTTTCCAATGAAAAATCAAAATTTCCTCTGCAAGATGAGACATGATTTCAGTGGGGTGGGGGAGGATTGAGTGGTGGTGGTGCGGGAAGAGGAAATCACTTTCTTTAAAAAAAAAAACAAACCAACTAAAAATTACTTTTCCTTTGCAAAATAAATTTTATGACACATTTTTCTACCAGCCCTAATTTTGAACAGTATTAGCAGTTTGGTGCCAGCCTGATGAGTGCTGGAGCAGCTCATGTTCCTGTAGGAAAGAAGTATAATTCCTAGCACCAAATCTGAGGCTGGCAATGGGCCTTTCTTGCTGGCACCTGTGGACCAGGGTACCCCCTGTGCGGAGGCAGGGGAGAAGACCATCTCAGTGGGATCAGTGCACAAAGCCGTGGTCTTCTCACAGCTGTATTAGAAATACAAATCCTGCAGTGAACCATTCAAGCATAGAAATGCACTTTGGCTATCAGATGGCTGGTAAAATAGTTGTGTGAATAGACAGCTGAGTTAGGTGGGATTAGATAACAATCTCATTTGGAGAGAAATTGTTCCTAAAGGTCTGGTTTGGGCTTCCCACATGTTGTGTTGCGAAGGCCCATGATGTCATGTTGCATCTGCTCGGGACTGGCCACCTCCTGTCACCAAAGATGCATGTGGAGTTACAGGACAGTGACTTATGGGGAAGGGGGACCTTGCATTTCACATGCAAGGCTTGGATTCAGTTCCTGACTCTACACTACAGTTTCTCTTGCCCACATGTTGGCCTCCTTGTGCCACCAGCAAGGCATGGAGCCACCGTGGTGTCCAGGGGTGGGACCTCCCTGGACCCGTTTGTGTTTTATTAATAAGCCAAAAGAGAGCAGCAGGCTCCGGGCGCCGTTACAGCTGACAAATGGGGACAGGGTGCATGTGCATGCTCTGAGCCTCCGTGAGCTCTGGCTGTTTGTCATCCCTGAACCCAAAGAAGAAAAGCCACAATTTTCAGGACATAAAGAGCAGAAAAGGTTTCACCGCTTGCTGGTTTGCTTGAAAGCAAGCGGATCAATACCACTTGATACATAACTAAATAAAACCAAGCCAGACCCCAGCTTGCTGGATCTCCAGGGATATATTTTGTGGCTGAAAAGGTGGCTTTTCTCCTTGGAAATGGCACTAACTGTTCTCCCTGTTTTGTGGGTATTAAGGGAAAGAAATGGGAACTTTTCTCTTCTGTTCTTCTTTGTGCTTTGATCTGGCTTTTGTTGAATGACACTCTGAACGCTGGCTATCAGCACTCGAGCTCCTGTCCGTGTTGCACGGCTGGTGCAGTTTCACTGTAGCTGCTTGACCACGAGCAGATTTGATCCTGAGGAGTGATGGTGGATAGAGGATTTGCTGTTGGCCTCATAGAAAGAACACCTGGTGGTTCACTACATTCCCAAGCAAAATTTGTGGGGAGAAAGGAGGTATTGAGCAGCTGTCTTCTGTGGAAGGCATCTTGCAAAACTGAAATTTTCCAGTTTGGTATTTTTTTGGTAGAGTTTTTCTTGAAACATTTCATGGCCACTGACTGACCTTTCTCCACCACTATGGGACTATTTTTCTTGATCAAAACCCCCTAATTTTCCTTTGGGTTTCTCCTTCTCAAAATGCTGCCCAGAGCATGGCCTTCTCCTCAAACTGCAATGGCTTCCTGATGGAAAATTATGTCCTCCAGCTTCGGTAGCGAGAAGGACCTACATATTTCTTGTACATCTGCTCCCATGGAGCTGTGAGAGGAGGATGATTTACCACCAGGTGAGATCTCTCTAACATTCACAAACATGTCTGTCTTTTGGTGGATCTAGAGACCTTGTTGGTGTGATGGAGCCTCCAACCTCCACCTCCCCGCTAGCAGGGCTGTGGCAGCTGAGCCGCATCCCTGGGCACTGGCTCGGTGTCCTCCCCACCTCACCAGTGTCTCACTAAAAGAGGTCAGCAGGGAGCTGAGCACTCTGCGATGATGGAGACCTCATGTTTGTTTTCCCTTCTCGCTGGTGAGCTGTGTGTCTCCTGAGGAGCAGCGCACGAGCAAGCAGGTGGTGAAAACCAAATGGTTGTGCTGAAGTAATGACAATCTCTGGCGTATGAGCTCTGAGAAGCTCCTCTGTTATGTGCTCTGCCCCCAGAATGAGTAAATAAAAGCCTCCTCATTTATTTATGATGCAAATAGCAACCGTGCATTCAGCTCTAGGATTTGTTGATTATTTATTTAGAGCCTCTTGTCTCGGAGGCACTGGCTGTTTGCGTGCAGGAGGCATCTGTCTGGGTTTATTACCCACAAACAGACATTTTGCTTCTTGGGTTGTGGCTGCTAATATTTTTGAAAGCCTGCTGTGGAAATGGAAATCCTTCCAGGGAGACACAGATCCCCTGGTCCTTCCTCTTCAGAGTCAATAGCAGCAGCTCACGGTCCTACCAGCCCCTTTAAAAACCCCAGCTTGCACCGTATCCTGCTCCTATGGAGCAGCTGAACACTGAGCTCCTTTGGGCATGAAGGTTTCTACTGTGATAGCACCAAAAAGTGATGGCTAAAATCCAGTTGCTGTAGGTCCTTGGCCTTAAAAAGCTAAAGGGAAGATGGGTAGGAGATGGATACAGGCAGGCATGAAAACAGTAAGACAGCATTTGGCCTAGTACACTAGTAATGGTTGCTTGGGACCTCCTTCCTCTCCCCCCACAATGGGAGACAGAGTGTCACTGTGTACCAGAAGTGTTGGATTTGTCTTGTTCCACAACCACACACAAAAAGAAGCTTTGTTGGGTTTCCGGAGACCTGGGGAGTGAATCTGTGTTCCCCTGTGACAAGGTGTCTTTCAATACTCCTGGTTCTTCTCAGGTTGGTGGCTGATAAAATTTTGGCATTTGGCTTTAGGGAGCTAATGACACTCATTTGATACATCCTTCTCAGGTCATTCCCTTGGCTTTGACAGTTGATGGAGTGCAAGTGCTTCTGCAGAGCATGCCTCATTGGTGATCCATAGCACGGACCAGACCTCAGCTCCAAAGCTTTGGTGAGTACAATCCTGGACAGCATTTTCAATGAATGCAAAGGCAAGGAGGGAAGGGCTTGTCCCAGTCCCAGCAGAAGGACGAGGCCAGAAGGGTTAGATTATGATGGAGGAATTCTGTCCATCCCCACTGGTCACAGTTGTGACACCATCACGGGACTCCGGGAGGAAAGGCACCGGCAGCTGGCCCTGGCCCGCTGCCACTAATTCATTATTGACCAAGTTATCCTTTGCTGAAATGTCTGTCTTTAATTACCCTGTGTAGGAATCTCTTCTTTGTAAAATGATGCCACAGTCAGAGTTTTAGAGGAGAGAGCTGTTTTTTTGAGATTTCTTTTCAAAAAGCTGTATTTACCATTTTATTTGACTGCCTGTCTTTCAGTCTTAGGGCCAATGGGCAGGAATTATGTTCTCAGTACCCCCATGGTCTGTTTTTGCAGGGTAAAATCATTTATGTCCACTAAGTCTCAGAAACGTGAGGTAGAAATAGAAGAATTAATTCATACTCTGCAGTACAGCTGGCCAACCCGCAACAGAGGACGATTAAATCCAGACTTAGGTGATCAAACTTAGGCACCTAAATGAGTGACCAAAGGCTCTGGTCCAAGCTCAGATCATTGTAGGTCTTGGATCTCTTCTTGCAGACTGAGAAAAGGTTGCTGTTAAGCCAGGTAGATTTTGCTTGGCTCCTTCACTCATGGCAGGATTTCCAGGGCTTTCCAGGACTTCAGCCATTCTCACGGGTCTTCTCTGAATCCTCCTCCAGCTTTTCAGCCTACATCTCAAGGTGTGGAGCTGCCTAGGACCTTACAGGCAAGATTCAACCTAAATTCTGGATACCTTGTGCAGGAAGCCACCCCAGTGGTTAGTGGTGAAAACCACTGCTAGCTAGTGACGAAAAGTCTTTTAGAGCTGGCGAAGTTGAGAAAGGGGTGGATGTCTAGGAGCCCGTGGGCTTGGAGAAGGCATGTAAGGTTTGAAGTGGTATGGCACTCCTCTAGCAAATAATCAGTGTGTGTTCTGGAGGGACAAAAGGGGCCGGATACAGATAAACAGCAGAGTGGTAAATGTTGTGCCCGCTCTGTGTGTGTGTCCCCAGGTGTGTACACATCTGGAGTGATTTTGGGAAGTACTCAAATACTGAAGAAACCTACAGAGATGCACAAATAGGGCCTTGGTGACTATCAGTGTCCCACCTGAAACACAGTATCAGCTGAATGGAAGGGGAGCTGGGGATGGGCCTTGGCTCTGCAGCGGGGCAGGACATGGCCTGTGGCTGTTTTCCACGGCCAGCTGTGATGCACAGCTGGAAAACCCCTGCCCCTGTACAGCACTGGCCACTGGGGCTGGGGTGGGTTCTCCAGCCACTTCGGTCTCTGGGCTTGGACTCAAGCCAGAGTGAATCTCATTGGGGGGCTGGAACGAGGAGGGGGGTAACAAACTGTTTAGAGGGCCATGAATAGCAGCTTTCATCAGCTGTCATTTCCCATTACAACTGGCTCAACATGGACATGCAGCGCAGGGCCCTGGGAGGAGAAGTTCCCCCTGCCTTCCAAGTCCCAGCCAGCTCCATCCACAGTCTCCTCTGGCTCTTTGGAGACTGAACCTTTCAGCTTGAAACTGCTACAGTGATTGGTAAAGGGCTGGCTGGACCCACCACCTGCAGGACACTAGCTTGCCCTTCACTTGACGGCATGCAGAGGGGGTCAGAAGTGACCAGGACCTTGCTGTGCTTGATGTGAGTTGATGTGGATGATGCAGAAATGCAAACCCTTGCAGACTTCAAGAAGTTCTGCAGCACCTAACCTGAGCGCAAGGATGCCAAGTGCATGAATCTTCAAACAAGATCTTACGTATAGAGAGCCTTCTGCCAAAAGGTAGCAGAGAATTTGATGTAAAAACAGAAATGTGCTTCAGTTGCCTTGGAATACAATATCCTCCTGAGCTGGCTCGCATATCGCTTCACAAAGCTCAGCTGTCCACCAAACTACCAATACCTCCCGAACTTGGCTGCATTTCAGTGCTTGTGGGATGTAGTATAAAAAGAAAAGGAGGATGATTGAGTGTCTCTGTTTCCAATTGCAAAGTGCCTAAGTCTAAGCCTGAGGATGGAGCTACACCCTCTGTATATGGATGGTTGTAAGAGTTCTTGGTGTCATTTTTGGTTGGAGATGGGTGTGGTGGTGCTGGAAGGGAAGGTGAGCTTGGAAAGGAGTAGCCAAAGGAAGCTGATAGTTTTTATGCTGACAAATTGGAACTGGGATTACAAAGGCAGACAATAATTCTTATGCTCTGAAGCTCATTCATTTGCTTAATTCTGGGTTTGGGTGGTACAGGAAAGGATGGTGGCCAAGGGCTGAGCACGGAAATCCCCAAAACCCGTATCTGACGGAATTATTCACTTCTCTTAACTGAGCAGTGTGTGCGGGCAGCTCTGAGCAAGCAATATGCCGAGCGTGATGGCTGGTGCTTGCCAGTGCCCAGAGACGCTGTGGGTGTGCGTGGGGGGAGGGCTGGGAGGAAGGAGGTGGAAAAGCCGCATTGCTCTAAGGCCAGGGTGGGAAAGGAGCAGAGAAGGGGTGTGAAGGACAAATAACACTTCTGCAAGAGTGAGCCTTATAGAAACAGCTGCTGCACTCCAGTTCCTCGGTGTCTCTCCACCTGCAGCTCCCTTGTACCTTCCCTTTCATCCCTTCAATCTTTATTTCATTTGATTAATAAAAAACTTCTTTCCTACTCTCAGCAGAGATACTGGAGCACAGCCCACGGGTTGGGAGTGGAGGGAGGGAATAGCTGCAGCTTGGCTTCTCCTCTCTGACCAGCAGCCAGCTCCCTATCTCGGGATGGATCCAGCAGAAGCACAGGAGCTTGCATCCAAGAAGCCCCGGTGCTCTGCCAGGGCCACACAGGTAGCAAAGAGCCTGATAGAAAGTCAAGTGCAACATCTGGGAGTCTTTTTTTTCTGTTGCCTCCCCTGTATTTCAGAGCAGTAACTCTCTGATGTGCATGGAGGGCTTGCCAAAGCTCAAAGTGCTCCAGTCTCCCACATGAACACCCCTGCGTGTGCACAAACGCACGCCTGTGTCTGTCTAGGAAACCTGGATCAGAGGACAACTGTATTCTGGAGCAATACGTTGCCTGTGAGACCCAGAGGTCCTTTGTAGGAGAAAAGTAGTAGGCCGTTCTGTTTGGCTCTTTGTTCAGCCTTGGTGCTGCCACCGCAGGGCAGAATGGGCTGGGGACTACCAAATCAGGGACCTTGTCCTTCTCCCTTCTCCTGCTTCTCCTGCATCCCCCCGCTAAGAGTCTAAAACTGCACCTAGTAGATAAAGGAAGATGAGCCAAAACAATCCTGTGAGAAGGAAACGGATCCAGGAAAGGGGGAGTTGGCCTCCCTTGCTGTTCATCAGTGATGCCCCACAGACTGCCAATTAATTTACTTTCCCATCTGCATCCCGGATGGTCTCAGGCAGTGGACAGCTTTGCAAGGAGTGGGAATCTGCACTCAGGCTCTCTCCATGAGCCCTTGC
The DNA here is from genome assembly GCA_013401315.1 of Balaeniceps rex. NCBI lineage: Eukaryota > Metazoa > Chordata > Aves > Pelecaniformes > Balaenicipitidae > Balaeniceps > Balaeniceps rex. The sequence continues at coordinate 367,051 of VYZW01050693.1, forward strand.
CTCACAGCATGGCTCTGGTCTGGAAACAGTCAGCATCGCTAAAGGGCTGTGCAGTCTTAACAATTTGCGATGGTGTTTCCTGGTGCGTGTACAAGCTACTGAGGGCCTTGGTGGGACGGAGACGAGACGAGCAGAAACCTTCCTGATAGCCAGTGCTCAGGCAGGGAAGCAGGATGCTGCTGGGAAACAAAAGGGAAAACAGAGCCCGTGAGAGAGGAAGGAAAAGGCCAAGGCAGGCTTGAGATACGGAGCATGTTTACAGCAACAGAGTTGGCCATCATGGTCGAGGATAGATGGGTTGGCTTCCTGAGCCCATAGAGCCCCATTCCCATAACCAGGCATTTTGGGCCATATTTACCCCTATACAGCAGCGAAAAATGTTTTAGTTCCCACTTGTTCTGTGTTAGGAATCAAGTACCTTAATAGGAGCCACAAGGTTGGAGAAGGGGTTTAACTCTTGTTTTCTTGTCCAGACGCTGGTCTGGCGATAACAGTGTTGATTGAACCTTCCTTAGTCTGGCGGGGATGGGGCTGCCTCGTGCAGGGCTCCCTTGCTGCCTGCTGGGTGGTTTGCAGCACTGCAGGTGCCCAATTTCTTTTGGGACGTTCAGGAAGGAAAGTGCAGAATCCCTTCTTTGTGCATTCAGAGGGCAAGGATTTGATGCCAAGGATGGGCTCATACAAAATTTGCCTTCAGTTTTGGTAACGGCCTCTGAATTCTGCTCTCGTGAAACCATTGGTAGCAGCAAGCCTCTGCCACCAGGCAAACACAGCGATGGATTTCACGAGTGGATTTGAGGCCAACAGTTGCAAACCTCTATCTCGATGCTGTAGTGTTTGGTGTTTGCGCTTCCTACTGGTGCTATTCCTGTTCCTGGTCTTTGCATTATTTATCCTGGTCTTTGGTGCCTGTACTTAGGAACGGTTACAGAGACGACTACAAAATTTTAAGAAGTCCAGATCTGCAAATATTTTCATGAATGCAATCACAAAGTATAATTTGGTGATGGCAAAGTATTAACAATAAATACTGGTTCAAGAAATGAGCACCTGATGCATTTCAGGAGGGAAGTTAAGTGCCTAAAATGCACCCAGTACAGTTTGTTAGTAACTATTTCAACTTCTTTCTTCCTGAGAGATATGTTACCCAGCCTGGGGATGGGAGTACTGCCATGTGACTTGACTGAGCAGTCACTCATACCAACAAACAGCTTAAATAGATAGTTTCCTAACAACAGAACTAGCAAATTATGTTCCTGTGAGTCATCCAGCTGAGAGACAGTGACAGAAGTGAAAAAAATTATTTCAGGAATTAATTGTGAGCAGAGAAGGAGGCCAGTGTCAGTGGTGCAGGAAAAACACAAGAAAAGGAAAAACCCCTACAGGAAAATATAATTTAAACATCCACAGAAGACATGCAAATGCAGCCGTTTGCTCAGAGAGGGGCCTCTGGATTTTTCATAATGAACTCGAATGCAAAGAGGAAATTAAAGAACTCTGTTTTCCACTCTGCCCAGTTGCAAAGCGTCTGCATGGGGAGCAGGGGCCGGTGCCAGGGAGGAACGCTGTAGTGTGTGCTGATGGGGAAGGATTGGGCCAAGGAGGAAGGTTTCTGCTCTCAGGCTGACAAACGGTACTTGTCAGGATTTTTTTTTTGACAGAGTGTTCTTGTTTGTTAAGCAAAGCAAACAACTAATTCAACAAAACTGAAACTTTAAGCAGGAGAAGATCAGTCTGGATAAACTTCTTGACCAAGTGTTTGTTTTTTTTTCTTTTTCTGAAAGGGTCTTCCAAGATGGTCCAATATGTGAGACCATTTCTTTTTTGAAATAGAAACATCCAGTTTTCTAGTCCATAATACTTTTCATTTTGAATTGTAAGATAAGTATAGCATGAATGGGGCTTCTTTGCTGAAGGTTTTGGAGAATTGAAACCAAATGTTTAAAAGTTATCTATCCAAAATGCTTGGCTTGATGGAACTCAGAAGACTGTTGTTTTTTAAAAGCTATAAACAATATTGAAATTCTGACTGTTTATCCCCATATGACTTGAGAATTGTTTACAATTTTTAGACATTTTTCAGGAACTAAAAACCTGTTCCTCATGTATATTTATGCCAGCAGCTGCTATCTAACGGACAGCTCAGGTCCTCAAAAAGTAGAAGCATATGACAATTTTCTCTTTAGTAAAGCTGGTAAAATATGGGGTGTCAAACCAGGATGCATTGCCCCAGCCAGTTTGACTGGCCGGGCAGCGGTTGTGTCCGGGCAGGCTCCTCTGCCGCATTTCCCTCTGGAGCACCGGTGCCAAGGGTCCAATGTGCACCGCAAACCCTGCGCTCTCCCCGTGAGCTCCCCAGCTCCAGGGTACGTTGTGTCTGAGAGGGGTTTAGGTGGTTGAAATACGAGACTCCAACTTCGGAGGGACATTCCCACGCTGCCTGGAGCCGCAGCTTCTGTTTGACTGAGGTGGGATCCGCACCCAGGATCTGGCCAAGCAGGTGTGCAGGGTGCTGCGGCCAGGGCTGGGCTCCGGCTGGAGACTGGTCAGCTCTTCCATTAATAACCTTTTCTGAGGCAGTGAAAACCCAGATTTGATCCTGATGGCAGACGTGATGATGTATACGGGCAGTCCATTACTACAACAGCGGCATCTTCCAGGCACCTCTTACATGAGTGTCTGCTCCAGATGACACAACTTGTGCCAGCCAGGGTAACTGCGGACCAGGGAGAGCTCATGTGGCACCTCTTGCTCACCAATACATACAGGGCCAATACCCAATTTATATGGGCAGTGCTGGCCGTGTCCTGAGCCCCAGGCCAGCCAGCAACTGTCATAGGTAGCCATACAAATAATTTCTTTATTTAACCTTGAATCTTCTCATTGTGGAAAATGGAGGAGTTTGGTCTCAGGCCAATACTGCTTTTGAGTTACAGGGAACCACAGTGAGGTTTTTTTAAAATCATGGTGTAGTGATGCTGTTGGTTATATCTTTATAATTCTCATGTCAGGTGGCTAGAGATGTGTCTGTGGGATAGGATGTGCCCCTAAACTGCGGTGCTTGGACTGTGGCTTCACTTGGGACAACAGACCCTGTCTGAGCTTAGCAGACATGCTCTCTTGGTCAGAAGAGCTGATTAAAAAAACCAAGTAGGAAATGGCTCCGGGTAATCCAGCAAATCCCATGATGCTGCTGAACTGATAATGTGCTTGGAGGGCCCCGGGTGGATGCTCTCCTCTGCCTCCACCAGCCCTGCCCAGCCCTGTGCCTCGCTGGATCCTGTCCTGATCATGGGGGGAGCCTGTGGTCAAAGCACAAACCCTCCTGCACACCCCGGAGCCGTGGGTCCTGGGAAGCCGCTGAGGCTGTTTTGCACCAGCAAAGCCCCGGTGAGCTGCAGGCAAGGCGACGTGCAGCTGTGGGCATGTGGAGGGGCAGGTAATTAGATTCATGACTGCATTTGCCCTGTCGATATGATGCATTCGGCCGCTTTCCTCTGTGCTCTTAAACTTGTCCTTCTTGGGAGAATTTTTTCACTCTGTTGCCATCTCTTCTGTGTCCAGCCATGGGGGGTCTCCAGCAGTGAGCAGCGTAGAAAATCTATTGATTCTGTTCCATAAGCCCGGTACAAGGGAAGGTAAGTGCTCCCCAGCCAATACCTCTCAGTCATTTCCTTTAGATGTTGCTCACATGCCCTAAATCACAGCTGTTGGTGAAAGAACAAAAGAAATGAGCTGGAGAAACTGTGGCCGAGCAGGTCTAATCCTGTCTACAACATTGCCCCAGCGTTAATGGAGGAACTCACAGAGGCCAGATGCTGGTGCATCTGTGAAGGAGGACCCTCTTACCAGGACTGTTCTGAGTTGCAGAAGAGAAAATAGCAAAGAGGTTTGGCAAGGGAGACGTAGTTGTGGCTGATAAGCTGTGTTTGAAGTTCCTCTGTTGCACTCAAGACCTCGGGTAACACTCACACCAGCGAATTTGGCCTCCAGAAATTACACAGTTGCCTTAAGAACCACAAGATGATTTTTAGCATTATTATTCCTATTTAACGATGCTGAAAGGCAGATGCTGAGTCTTTCTTGAAGAGCTTTGCTTGGCTCCCAGCAGCTTTTGCTGTGAGCTGGGCTGTCCGTAGGGCATTTCTTGGTCATGAGTTTTGGAAGGTCTCCGGCTGAGCAGTGCGCTTGAGGCTCAGCACAGTGTTGGCCTTCCCTCGCAACTTCTCACCCGGGTAGACAATGCATCCAAAGCTGCCTTCACACAGTGCGGTACTGAGCCTGAGGGCAGCGTCAGACCTGAATTAATGAGAGCTTTCCCAGCGGAGCAATGAGCTGCGCTGCCTCCGGGATGGAGCGAGCTCGAACAGCGCGCCAGCCCCCGTGCAGCGGTGTGGACAGGCGTAAGATGAAGGAGGTATAATTTTTTTCAAAAGCCATGGCTGGCCAATGTCTTAGGTAATAAATGCTATGAATTGAGGAATGCAGCCTTATTATGGCCTGGCGGAGGGGAATTCATTCTGCACATTGGCTTCTCCAGAGTTTTCCGCCCAGGCGTCGTTGACTCCTTACCACCACATAGATATTTCTGTATTTCAGCAAAATTCGCCACTTCTAATCTGGATAGTCTTTGCTGGGTGGAGTGCAAAACCCACATTGTTAACTCTGGATAACAGTAATTAAAAGAAAATAAAATCAAAGGTGCTCAGAAAAGAAATGGAACATTTTTCTATGGAAGCCAAAAGATTATATTAAACTTCAGCCGTTTAATAAAATATTATGAAGTTTGGGAGCATATTTTCCCTGGGACTTAATCTGTTTATACATCTAAAAAAGTAAATAGAATATCACTTTACTTGACCACACAGAAAACCTGATATATGGGGGCTGCTTTGCTGTATATATTTCTTGGTGAATTGCTTCCACCTCGGGTTTCACGCAATGCACCGTGAGTTGGGTCCGCTCCTCTCCTACCAGGTTGGGGGAAAGCAGGAATTCATCAAACTCGGTAGTGAAACGCTGTGGACGTGGCAGGGCCAGCGACGGCTGAGGGGGTGAATGGCAGGGGGAGCCATGAAGACCTGACTTTTCAAGGTTTTTTGCAATCTAAAGAAAGGAATATGACATTAAGCTTGCGGGAGAAGCATGAAATGGAAGATAAGAGGTTGTGGAAACGATGCCAACGATGCCACTGGGGAGTTCACAGCAGGCAGAGCCCCCCCCGCAGCTGCCATGGAGTGCATTAGGTTTAGGAGACTAAAATCAGACACAAGTGGGTAATTCTGTGTTTTCCCCTTTTTTCATAAACCTGCCCACTCTTTCCAGGTTGCTGCCGCCAGCAAAAAGAGAGCACAGCCTCTCAGTACCCGTAAACTTTATTAAATGTGTGCTTTTTCATTCTTAAATTAAATTAAAATCAGTCTGTTTCATACTGAAATAGCACCAAAGGGAGAAGGATGACAGTATCACCAAACAAAGGGGAGGGAGGAGAGAAAACCCAGAAACCGTTATATACGAACAAGAATTTTTTTAATGGTTAAGAAAAGGGGCAATTTTTTTTCCTAATCTGGAGACCTAACCTTGTGTATGCTAGTGTGTGTGAGGGAGAACCGAGGAGGCAAAGGATCAGTGTTAGTCAAAATAACTCAATGCAGGGTAGGCATGGCCAAATTGTTACTGGAAATCTAACTTCTTAGTGCTGCACCCCAAAGACCACCCCGAATACCACGTATAGGAGTCTTGTACATGGCACATTGGTGTTTATATTCAGTTAAAACTGTGTAAATTATTGGGTGGCAGCATTTCCTTAGGAGTTGATTAAATTCCCCATGGCACGAAATCAGTGCCAACTACAACGTGGACGCAGCAGCCTGGTCCTTGCCCTTCCAGAAATCGCAGCGATGCGAATTGCAGCAGCAGAGAGGATGGGTTTTGTCTTGCCAAACTGCACTGGTAAAGAAAAACCTGTTTCTCTGAAATTTTCCAGGTGTGGCCATTTGAAGCAGGGTGCGAAGAGCCTTCCCACAGTTCGGGTTTGGCTGAAAGCGGCTGCTGCAGTAGGCTAAAGGGAGGTCTCACGTTCAGCTGCGTTTCTGAATTGGGCTCTACAAGACTGTGTGAAGCATGTCACCATCGGTGGAAAACCCCCTGATTTTTGCAGAATAAGTGCAATACTTGTGCTCAGCACCCCTGCACCAAAGCTCATGGTGGTTTCTGTGCACTGGGGCTGTGGTGGCCCACTTGTGGGGCTGGGCTGGGCAAGGTGCTGTGCAAACCCTCATCAGACGCACTGCCTGTGGACCAAGGGGCACCCGTGCAGTGCTGCAAGTGGCGGGCTGATGGAGATGTGCCTGCCTGCTGGAAGATGAATTTGGCACTTGACGTTGACAGGATGCTTTAGAAAGTTTTTTTTTTTCTTTTAAAACAAATGTTCTAAAAATCTAAATGTTGCATGGCAAATAAGCCTGAGCTTCATCAGTGCCTAATAGCACATTTGATTATTGAAACCAGAAGAATTTTAATACACCTAATTAGTTTCTCATCGTTAATGTATTGATTTTTCTGCTTTTTTTGAAAAAAAATCAAACTCTATAGTCACTGTGCTGGTTTTGGCTGGGATAGAGTTAATTTTCTTCACAGTAGCTAGGATGGGGCTATGTTTTGGATCTGTGCTGGAAACAGTGTTGATAACACAGGGATGTTTTCGTTCCTGCTGAGCAGTGCTTGCACAGAGCCAAGGCCTGTTCTGCCTCTCACCCCACCCCACCAGCGAGCAGGCTGGGGTTGCACAAGAAGTTGGAGGGGACACAGCCGGGACAGCTGAGCCCAACTGACCCAAGGGATGTGTGGGATACCACACCATATGATGTCATGCTCAGTGTATAAAGCTGGGGGAAGAAAAGGAAGGGGGGGACATTCGGAGTGATGGCGTTTGTCTTCCCAACTAACCTTTCTGCCTGATGGAGCCCTGCTTTCCTGGAGATGGCTGAACACCTGCCTGCCCATGGGAAGGAGTGAATGGATTCCTTGTTTTGCTTTGCTTGCGTGCGCGGCTTTTGCTTTCCCTATTAAACTGTCTTTATCTCAACTCATGAGTTTTCTCACTTTTACTCTTCTGATTCTCTCCCCCATCCGGGGGAGTGAGCGAGTGGCTGTGTGGTGCTTAGTTGCCGGCTGGGGTTAAACCACGACAGTCACTTTCATTTTTATTTATAGCTACTTTTGCTTTCACCTCCTAATACACAGTATTGTAGGCCTAGGAGGGGTGCAGTTTTCAATAGTTTACTTCCAATTCTTCTTAGGTTAAAATAATCTAAACTTCATGGCTGGATTTTAAAATAAGCCTAAAGAGTTTAGAGGCTTAAATGTTATTAGAGTTCAAAGCAATTTGGTTGTGTGACTTCTTTTTAAAAGCCATTGTTCATACGTGGAGGGATTTTCAAAAATACTTACGGCCCAGATCAAAAAAATCAATTACGGTCTAAGATCCCCAAATAGTTTTACTAGGTGTGCATCGAGGGATTCAAACCCTCAGAAATTAGTGGAAGTAAAACACTCAAGCATTTTTGGGAAGTATGCCCATGTAGCTGAGTTCAATGTGCTGGGAAGAGTTTTTTAAAGTCACCGATGGTAGTTAGGCTTGTGTACACACTGAAGCGATACTGATTTAATGACAGTGATTTGGTGGCAGTTGTAGAAACTCATTTGTATGAAGGTGCTTTATATTGCTATACCTAGTTCAATATGGGAGGAACAATCTGTAGCGCTATAAAGCTCCTTTATACTAGTCTGAATGTGACCGTATGAGACAATAGCAATATAATTATATTGATTTTTTAAATCATACTCTTAAGTGATATTTATACTTGTCAAAGGCATGTACAGATTAGCTCAACCTTAAGTCTCCTTGAAATACCAAAGAACCTACATGCCTAAATCTTCTTTTCAGCTTGGAAAAACCTCAAATTTTGTGCCTCGGTAATGCTGGCACTGTTTGGTTGTACCCGTGAGCGAGTGATGCCTTGTCCTCACCACCAGCTTGGTTTTTGCACTTGAATGGGAGAGCACAGTGTGGGAGGGATGGTGGCCATCTCCCATTCCTGCCCCAACAAGCCTTGCTGTCGGAAAGGTTTTCCCAATAATTAACCCCCATCCTTTTGGCTACACCTTAAGCCCATTCCCCCTTGATCTGGCCAGCATGGGCAGAGAGCAGATAGCTCCCCTCATCTCCAGTGGCGGTTTGGGGAGACCATTACCAAGAGCCCAACACTCCTCCAACTTCTTCTGATTTGGGAGCTTTGAGCTCCAGCAATGAGCTGCAGAGATGCTGGGAGGGACCATGACCCCATGAAGCCAAAGCTGCTTGACCATCTCTGATTTTCTCATGTCACCTCTTGCATGAACATTGAGGGGCTGAAGGGAGGCAGGTAAGAAAGGGGTGTTGGGGGTCTGTGTGACCCCTCATCTGCCCTTCTTCTGTAAGGTGTTTGCAAAAGGCAATTACGTAAATTGTTTACCCATATGTGGCACAGGACATTGCCAAAAAGAGGCTTAAAATGGGACACACTGGAACAAGAACGTTGGGAAGGGGGTGAAGGTATTGGTGGAGGCAGCAAGGGTGGCACTGAGCCGTGCCATGCCAGGACAACTGCTGAGCACAGCCTGGCTTTGGTGCCACCAGCCCATCACCACCGCTTCACCAGCTGGGGCACGTAAACCTGAGCTCAGGTAAGGCTTTGGGGCTACAATGGTGGGAGAAGGTCTTGGGGCCTCACAACACTAATGAAATTATTTTAATTACCTTGGGAAACGGGCCTTGCATGCAAAACCAAGTGGGTTTTTGTCTTCAGGGGATGGGAAGGTCCCAGGACCCTGCATCCTCAAGAATGGAGGGAGGCACGTAGGGACGGGTAGGAAGCAGGAGGCTCAGGACAGCCAGGAGGAGACATGGCTCAACCCGTGCAGTGGAACTTGCTCCCATGAAGTTGAGCAGGTACCAATTTGTTTTCCTAACCTTTCAAGCAGGACAGCCCAAGGAGGAGATGACTCCCTCTTGGGTTAAATTGTAATTTCAGATACAATTGTCTTTGGACTCCTTGAAATCTCTGCTCTGCTGTGATTTTACTAAGATCTTGGTCAGTGTGCAGGCAGCCAGCGAACTTCCAGGCTTCTTCCTAGCCAGATTGCCAGGTGATTCCCCCACTTTGTTTTACCTCATCAGGGGCTTTTTAAAGTTAGACTCAGAAGAGGGAACGTCATCATGTTGTGTTTATACAGCACCAAGCGATAATTAGGTGCTCCTATGGTCCAGAAAATGCTGAAGATAAAGGACCAGCAGATAAATGAGCCCACGGTAATACAAGATCCTGCTTCACTAATAGATTTCTGTCACTGAGACATTTCTACCAGCCAAAAAAGGTGATAAGGATCAAAGCAAAGAATTTAAAACTCCTGGTTATTGCAAACAGGAGATTCTTTTTGCCTGACAATTTTTAAAGCCCTGCAGAACCAATGCTCTTGTTCCTGCTTCCCCCTCGGTTCTCCTTTAGGAAAGGACAAGAAAACTTCCATCATTTTCTCATTCTCTCCCCTTTCTGGATGTGATTTTTTGTTCATTTTTTCCCCAAACAACCCTTTCTTCACTGTTTTAAGACTGGCCCAACTTAAAACATTCTTCATTATGGCTTAAATAGACACTGTGAACTTGTTTCCTGCATATGAGTGGTGGGATGGTGGGTCCCTCATCACCTTCAATACAGGTGTATTATGAGCATCATATCAGCATGGACCTTCCTTGGCCATCACCCAAATCCCTTCAGATGGTCCCCCCTGGGAAAAGTGCTCTGCTGTCAGCATAGCAACAGGGATGCACGTTACTGGCAATGGGAAACACTGGTTTAGAGCCAACTCCTGTGAATGAGGCCTTTTGACTACCTGGCAATTTTCATCATAGAGTCAAAAGAATAATTTGTTTTCTTTCACTTTTGGCTACCAAAATTGTTTTGTCTCAAAACAAAACAAAGGAATAATGGTTTTGGCTTCTACAAGATGAAAAATAAGTTTGGTTGATGAAAAGAGCTTGATTTAGGGGGACACAAGAGTCAAACAAAAAATGCATAAATTAAAAAAATTTCACCAAAGGTTTCATGCAATAAAAAAATCCCCTAAGGTAAGGTTTTGAAAGCCAAATTAGATATTAAGCCTCTTTTGTTTCATTGTCAAAAGTCATGATGTCTGGTCTAAAATGGCATTTGCAAGCCAAAATCTGGCTGACCTTCCAGTAAGGCTCTGAGCTCCCCCAAGCACCCCTGTCACTTCTGGAGGTGGACCTCAGGACGTCTAAAACTTTGCACCTGCTTTTTTCTTACAGAGACAGTGCTAAACCTTGGGCCCATCGAAGGAAGCAGCCAAGCTGCAGGTGAGGTCAATACGACCAGCTTGCTGTTCACAGCCTCCTTTTCTGGTCGGAGAAGAAAGAAAACAAAGCAGTGTCAAAAGAAAAAAAAATCAGAACAAACCATGTTTCAGGACAACTATTATTTTTTTCTGTATTTCCCCCCTCTCTACTGGTATGTAAAAAAAATATATATTATATTATATTTTCCTTTTCTTAAATTATTTTTTTCAGTCTCAGTCCCAGCCGAAGTCCTGCCCTGTCATCTGGTAGAACTTCATGTTGAAGGGCCGGTAGAAGTCCCGCAGTCTCTGCACCACCTCCTGGTCTATGTCGGGGTGGGTCCTGCCTTTCGTCTTCCCCAGGCAGTGGGGTTTGCTGCTGCCTTCGGCCTTCTTCAGGCACGGGAACCCCTTGGTTTTGTTGAAGTAGAAGTGTTTGTCGGTGATGATCCTCTTGAGGCCCAGAAAGTCCTGGACCCTGCCCAGCTCCCCTGCGGGGTCGCTGATCAGCCTCTCCCCGCTGACAAAGAGGATCTGCCCGATGGGGAAGTAGAGGAGCCAGTTCTCCAGGTGCTTGGCGTAGATGCCAATCTGGATGGCGCTCCACGAGGTGTCAATCAGGCCCGTAGTCCTGTTTTTGAAGGTCAGGCTCTCAAAGGTGGGGATATCGGGCTTCTTGGAGAGTGTCTGGGTGTAGTCCGAGATGGCTCTGGTCACGGGGTCCCGTACCACCACGATGAGCTTTGTGCCCTTGGACATGTAGGAGATGCGGGCTGGGGCATCCTTGGTGACGAAGTAGCTGGGGGTCTTCTCCATGGTGATCTGCCCCTCCAGGGTCCTGGGCATGAGGTCCCTGAGAGAGGAGGAGAGAGGGACATGTTAGTGCCAAATGCCCCTGGGCGGGTGGGGGCAGCTGAGTGCAGGCCGTGCTCTGGGGGTGTCCCAGGTACCAAGGACAGGATGCTCCTGAGCCTCACACCTCCAGCCCAGCTTGTTTTCCTCCTTGTGTGGATAGTCAGGAGGCTCTGATTCAGCAAAGCATCTGAACACTCCTGATTTCCCACTTCCTTTGGCTGCCTATTTACCTAGAATTAGAACTAAACCTATTTTGCCTGTTCAAGGCCTGTAAGGGGCTTCTTGAGGGGGATCCCACCTCCCTTCTTGCAATAGCACTGTAAGAGCAGAGCACATCTCTACAATCCTGATGTCCTATCTCTTTAAATTCCTCCCTGCCCACACTGGGGTTTCCTGCACATTGGCTTAAATTCCCTGGAACAACAGTGAATTTCTGGAGTAACAACACTCCCTTCCTGCAGGGCATGAGGGATTTTCAAGGGCCAGCATGTAAGACTCTATCTTTTGGTATTTTCAAGGTGGCAGCAAGCTGATGTCACACAAAAATGTGCAATATCAGCCCCCTGACCTCAGCAATTTCCTTCTTCCACCCAAAGAAATCCTACACACAGGCTGCTTTGGGAAGCTCTCCCAGCCGGGAGTGGGAAGGGGCTTGGGGCTCAGGCCAGGGTCCATCCTGATCCATGGTCCCCTTGAGAGTTCAAAGCCCTCCTGGGCCAGGCGTTGGGTATGATTTTCTAAAGGACTGCAGGATTTGGCCGCAGGATAACCTGAGCTCCTCCGTGTTAAACAAGGCAAGCCAGGAAGGCGTAGGAGCCATATGAGCGGCCGTTTGTCTGCTCCTCCTGAGCGCTCCCAGCTCCTCTCCTTGCTCCCCCTTGCCTGCCACACCCCACCCCATCCCCTCACATTTGCATCACCCCGTATATCACCCCCAGACAGGAACCAGCATCTGCAAAACACCAGTGATTCACACCATCGTCATTTGGTTACACAAACCCATCCCTCCTTCCAGGCTCTCAGCAGAGTTTTCCTCTCTGCAGCTTGGTCTCCTTTCAACGGTCCAGTCCTTCCTGGGGGGAATGGGAGATGGATGGGAGGTGGCTGCAGCGCTGGCGAGGTTCACCGCCGTGCCACCAGCAGTTCTCATGGCAACTGCAGCCCCAGGTCCCAGGAGCAGGGGCCTGCATCCCCCCCACACCCTGACCCCTCGTCTTTGACCTTGCCGCGGTCGCGACACCCACGTGCCATGATGAACTGCTCCCTGCCTGCGTTACGCTTGCCATCTTGCAGCAGCAACATCTGGTTTGCAAACCTGTGCAATGTGCCAGCAAAATTAAACTCATCTATCAAAAAGCAACAATGAAAAGCCAACAACAGCTAAAAATACCAATAACAACCAAACCTCAGGCTGAGTCGTTATGTTACAAATGAGGCAGCGAGGATTGACCCTTCCTAAAGCAATTCTTTTTATTTGCAACCACATTATACAGACTGAGCAAAGACATGGTCCTAGAGAAGCTAAATCTTTGCTGGTCTCTGCTGAGCGTTTCTGTTTGGGGGGAACTTCATGAGTTAGGGACATTCAGGCTGGAGAAGAAATGATCTGAGGGGTATGAGAGCTCTCGCACATCCTGAAGGATGTGAAGACATAAAGGTAATCGCTGCTGACACTAAGGATGGAGACGGGTTCAAAACCAGCACGAGGATGCCCCTTGCCGAGCAGACACATAATTCTATGGTGGGATTTGCCATCACCTGATGCTGCAAAGGCCAAAAGTGTAAATGGTTCAGAAACAGACTGGCCAAATTCATGGTGGATGAAATGAGTTGGTGACAACGAAATGTGAGTCCCAGAGCCACTTCAACCCCGACTGCCCTCAGCTGGGAGGAGATAACTGGAGAAGGAGCTCTACAAACCACCAGCTTTCATACACTCTTCTGTAGATACCTGATACCAGCCACCATCTGGAAGAAGGTACCGGGCTGGACGGCTCTTCGCTCTGGCGCAGTGCAGCTGTTCGTGTTTTTTTGCTCAGGGCAGTCTCATGAATCACCTTTTCCGCCCATGTGCACCAAGCCCACATTTCTCAGGTGTTGGCTGTTGCCCTCTGGTTTGGGAACCCTGCAACAACTGAGTCATCTGGAAGCACCTGAATCCCCAAAAGGGCACAGGAACCAGGTCGTACCCCCCTTCCCAGCCGCCTGCCGGCTCAGTCCCCGGCTGATCCCTGCCCCTGTAACACAGCCTCCCGCAACTGCAGTTTGCTGTTGAGCAAGAGCAGGAGCTGCTGAACCGGCAGCGGGGCGAGGGCAGCGGGAAGGCGAGCTGACTTCTGTTTGTGTTTTGATAAGTGTGGAAATCTCCACTGTGTCTTTCCAAGGAGGACATTAACCCCTTTCGTGACAAGGCTGCAACACAAAAGCTTTCTTCAGCGCCCAGGAATGAGCACGCACCTCTGCGGCCAGGGCCGGTGGGCAGGGACACGCCAGGAGCCACGGGGAATGTGCTACCACAGCTTTTGGGAGATTAATTAATTACAAAGGGCATCTTTCATGGACGTAAACAGTTGCCTGGAGGCCTCCCTGGACTAATGGCATCTGGGTTTTATTGCAAAAGAGCCACTTGAAAAGACAAGAACCACAAAAATGTTTTTGGCAAGAGCAGCCACCAGCGGGCCCTGCCAGAATAAATGGACTCTGTTATTTTAATTTTAGTAGAGCTTGGGGCTTTATTTAATTACTTAATAGGGGAGGAAGACTTTCCTCAAAGGGAGCATTTCGGCTATGCATGCATATTCATATCTGCCCTTTCCAGGTCCACACTTTCTTCCCAGCAGCGGTGTCTGAGATGGCCATTCCCGTGTCCAGCCAAAGCCCCCGGAGGTAGCTCATGGGGCTGCTGCTCGCGGGGGGTCTGTGGCCCCTTCCCCACCCCAATGAGCTTTGCAGGACTTCACTTCGGTAACGTAACGGTTTGGAATTGTCCTCCCTCGGAGCCGCTGCAGCAAACCCTCCAGCACCCGGCCAAGGGGGGGAGAGGTGCAGCTGCAGGGTCGGCTGCCTTGGAGGGCCGGGCTGGGGGGTGATGCTGTGCAAGGGCTGAGCACCAGGTGGTTACAGGTCCCAGCACCGCACGCGGTGCTGCTCTGGGATTTCCTGATGCACCCTGATGTGCCGGTCCTTGACACTGGCACTTTAGTGCTGGGGTCGCATAAGGACATCCCAGTAACAGTCTCCCAACCCTCAGCCACTCCTGGTGTGGGAACTGACCATTTGTGTCATGTTTATTATGGCTTTTATATCTCTTTATTGATGGTACAATGATGCCTTTAAAAAGCCCGACTTTAATTTTCCCAGGGCAAGCAGGGTGTTGGCTCAACCCTGGAGATCAGAGTCCACAGAGACACCACCTGATCTCAAGTCCCTGTTCTTAGCAAGAGCACAATTCTGGGGAAGAAAGCATCACTTTATGTCAAGAAACTAGAATAACATATTGGGCTCCCTCCTTACAAGACTGAGCACCCAAGTGTTGATTCTTTCTGGAAATTCAGCTTGGAGGAATGGATGCAATGATACGTGTTGGTGGTGCTTGCCACCGGCCCACACGGGATACCTCCACTCAGCTCCATCAGGGCTAATGGGTTAAAGCAGCTGTTTTGTCTCAGCTGGCTTTTGCTGCTGCTGTCCCACCTACTCAAAGCAGCAAGAGAAGCTGGTGATTAGTAAGAAAACAAGCATTGGTTGTTCCAGAAATGAGATGTTGGGAGGGGACAGCCTGTTTCATGTAGGAGAGGCAGCACCGTGCTGCTGTGTTTCCTGCAGAGGTGGGAGCTGCTCCTGGTGTTGGGTCCAGAAAACTCAAGGTGAGCTTGCTATGTGAAGTCCACCTGCTGCTTTGCTCCCAGCTGGACCAAGCCATGTCCTGCTTGGGACCTCCTGGGCTCCTTGGCAGCATGCAAGGCATTAAAAGCAGCGTGGATGGACTTGCTGCAAGGCTTTCCCACATAAATCTAGTCCAGCTCTCTCCCGGAGGGAGGCTGAAGTTGGCAGATAAGGGTAGCTCTTCACCAGGCCTCACGCCATTGCAACCCAGAGCGATAAATAAAGCTGCTGTGATTACAGCCATCAGCCCCACATGCTTTCTGGCCTCTACTAAAACCTGCTGCAATCATGTGCTAAGGGCAGGACTCATCTCCTCTTAACCCCAGAACGTGAGTGCCTTCTCCCTGGCAGTCCTAGTATGACTTTTTAAAAAAATAATCAGGCTATCAGAGCCCAGGTATCCAGGCTAGCGGGACTGAAATAATCATCCAGAACCAGGTGTGCCAGCCTGGTGCCATAGAGAGGAACGATGGGGTCACTCCCCCCACCCTGTGCTGCCAGGGCCAGCACCGCCCTGCGTCGAGGCAGCGCCTCAGCTGCCTTGGGGTCTTGCACACCATTCCCCATCTGAGCGCATGGCCAGGTCTACCTCAAGCTCACCTGCAGCAGGAAAGTGAGTTTGTGCACTGCCTGAAATGGCAACTGCGATATAACCGAGGAGGAGGATGCAGAGAACGGGCTTGGCCCAGCACAGGGGTATGCAGCTTGCAGCAACGCAGCTCCTCAGTGCCAGAGCAGGGAACAACCCAAGGCGAATGAGCAGCAGAGGAGAAAGATCAGTCCCTTGGTCACCAAATGCTGATGTCCTGGTCCCAGTACCAGCAAACTGGGGGTGGCTGAGATGCAGGCACACGCTCAGCCCATCCCCGGGGCAGTCACAGCTTTGCTCGGTGCAGGAGGGGTGAGCAGAGCAGGTCTGCAAGCACCCCAGCAAACACGGCAGAGGTATAGCCTGAAAGTGCAAAACCCCCATCAACCAAGACCTGAGATGTAGAAACACCCACAGCCGGGGCATCTGCATGGCAGTGACAGCTCGGGGACATTGCTCGTGTCCCTGGACCCCTCCAGCATGCTGCTGGGCTGACTTAGTGCTCTCCCCACCCGACTGCAGCAGCACAGAGGCAGCGAAGGAGGAGCTGCCGCTGCAGAGCCTCCTTCTCTGGCATGCTGATGTTTACCCTTAGCTTTGGCTGCGTTCCTGCTGACCTGGCCGCAGCCCCGAAAGGGCAGGCAGGCCGGGAACTATCCACTGGATAAAGGATGGGAAGGAAGCAGAAACATGAAGCCGGAGTTTCTCACAGCTTGTTTACACAGGGCTGGGCTTTCCCAAAGCTACAAAGTCACGAAGGCACTGGTCATTTTAGCTATCAGGATCTTTCCATTACCTGCCCGCAAGTTGCAGCGGGGTTATGAGACACAGCAGATGCAGAAGGGCATTGCTTACCCCCATCCTGCACCCCAAGACACCTTCCCTGGACAGCCTGGGCTGGGGGACACCTTGCTTCTGCCTCCAGGTGCCTTTTCCATCTGAACCAAAAGCCTAAACCACAGGTCCAAGCAGTGGGATACACACAAAGAAATGGTGGGGAAGGAAAGCCCCTGAGCAGATACTAGAGAATCCAAGGAGGCTCACCGGGATGCTTCCATGGCTCGAGGCAAGTTGCCACTGAATGCGATTATTAATAAACACCTTAGAGCAATCTTCAAAGAAGAAACCTGCCCTCGGTTACTTTTTGCCCTGCTCAGCTTAAACCAGATGCAGTTTGGTTTTGCTCCAGATTCAACGGCCAGGGTTTGGTTGGGGCTTGGAGCACTCCAGGCTGCAGCAGCGGTGGGAAAGGAAGCCTCTTGTGGTGGTAAGTGTTGTTATTAAGGAAGTGCCACCGAAGAAAGAGGTCATCACAGGAAAAGACCATATCAGAGAAATGCTATTCTTTCCCAATGCTGCTCTTTCTCTGCAGTCAGCTGTGGGACCTTGCATCCCACAGAAGAGCCTTTCCGGCAAGGAAGGGCCAAATCTGCTCCCAGAAACATTACACAGGGTCACAGGGAGGATCGGACACTCTCCCACCAGCAAACACCCATCCCGAGTCCTGCCTTTGCACCATGAAGCCACAGCATGGTTAAAAGTGAAATTGTCTTGTTCATGCAAAATTATCTGGTCTTGGTGTATGGGAGAAGGATAAGAAGGAGGAGAAAAAACACATTCCTTTCATCTCTGGGAGCCAGCAGTGTTCAAGGCTTGAGGGGAACCCCCTTTCATCAACCACCCAAAAAAACCAAGCAGCAACTGAGACGGGCGCTGGCACTCTCGTGCCCTTTAGTCCAACTTGACGGCATTTTCTGCCTCTCTCACTTGCCTTTTATATGCCAAGTGTTAAGTGACTGCTATGGATGCTATGGCAAGGCCAGGAGAACAGAGTAGAGAGGGAAAATTAACCATCTGAGGGGGCTTATTTCACCTCTCACTTCTCTATAGAAATGGTGCCAGAATTTCTGTCTCCAGGACGGGGCACGAGTGTGGCTGTAACACAGCTGCCAGTCCCGGGGGAAACACGGAGCCTTCTCCAGCATGAAGCTATTGAACAAGGAGGATGGGGAAACTGAGGCACAGCAAGCACCACAGCTTGATGTAGCCTCATGCCCCCGAAGCGGTGCGCATTGCTCCTTGTGCTACTGCAGCCACCAGCAAGTTGTCTTCTCCTCCCCTACCACCATTTCTCTTTTTCTTCCAGATCATTTTAAGTAGTGACTCTGCAATAGAAATGTCTAAAAAAAAATCAAAACCTGCTATCACAAGCAGTTGCTTTTCCCCCACGCTCCCAGAAGTACCACTACAGTGTGTACAGGAGATTGACAAGAAAGATGTTCTGGCAGGAGTGATAACTTGATGTAACCAGTAGCGCGTATGTATATCTAAATTAAAAAACACTGCCTAAACAGATGAATGTGTCCCTCCTGTGAGGCTGGTGTCTCAGCCCAGGGGCTGTGCTGCCCTGGCAGCTCTAGCAAGGCTCTAAATTTGCTTTGATGAGCTGTGAGGGCAAGTCGGAGTTAGTTGATCCTCCTGCTTTGCCTTCCTTTAGATGTCAGGTGACATCAATAAATGGAAAGATGCATTTCAAGAATCTGATAAAAATTTGAAAAAACTCCAAGAAAAACTGTGGGACTGAGGAAGCTGAAATGAGAGTGGCAGAAGATCAGAGAGGTCTGGAAGGAAAAAAGAAAATCACTCATTGCGTTGCTGGATGTAAAACCAAGCCCAACTGACATTATCTCAAAGGGAGACTCTTGCATTGGTTTTAATGGCGGATGGATTGGGCAGAGGTTGGAGCAAAATAAGAGGCAGGAATGGCCCTGGGAGGGGACAATGAAGACCGTGGGTCTCTCCCATCCCTACCCATCGTGCTGCCATGGCATTTTCTCTGGGTAAAGATCACACTCAGGAAAATCCAGATGTTATTGGGGGGAATCTACAACACAACCGTCATCTCCCAGAGGACACCTGCACCCTCACGAAGCAGCTGCGGTGGAGTCAGGGGCCTTGGGTTTTCTTCTGGCTCTGCTCTTCTGTCCCCACAGAACCATTGCAAACCATGCAGGATGAGTGCATCACCCTCTCAGATAATCATAGTTCTGTTCCCTTGGCCGTGGTCAGAAAGCTGTCCGGCAGGACTGCTTCATTTCTACGAGTGGTAAACGGTCCCTGGGTTATTTGCTCCCCGAGATGTGCTGAGGAGGCTCCTGCCACCTTGGCACCCTCCCTGTGCCCAGCTCAGCGAGGTCGCTCCCAGGACACAGGTTTTTACTCTTCCCAAGACTCCAGAGGGATTTAAAATCAAAGCATACATGAAAACAGGGCCTTGTTACGTTGAGCTGTGCTGGGATGAAAGGGCAGTTCTCAAAGTATCATCACTTTTAGGCACTTTGAAAATACCCCCAAAACCAGACCCGGTGGCAGGCAGCCGGCCCAGAGTGCAGGCATCACCTGCGCCAGAGCCCGGCCTGCAGGGACGGTCACTGCTGGGCCCTGCAGGCACAGCCCTGGCCGCAGGCATCGCTGCAGGGGATAAACGTGGCACGCTGTTAATATGGCACCTTCCTGAATAAAATGCTCTCGCAGAGGCAGGGCCTCTCCTCCCCCACTCCCCAAACCAGCCTGCTCTGTGCTCGCTGCTGGCGCACAGTTAGTGGTGTCGGGAGCTCCCCCGCTCATCCTTACGGCAGATGCCAGCGTTTATTTGAGCAAGTCTCGGTATTTATGTATCTCATTACATCTGCAGCCGGTAGCATCTGTTTCCACGCTGTATCTGTCAAGCAGCATCTTATCAGCGGAGCTGCCTTCCCGTTCCTCCCTCCTCTCCTTCCACTTAAGCTCCCTCTGAAGTTTAGGAGACGGCCGACAGCCCGACATGGGATGCAGCCAGCACCCGTGGTGCAAACCTCTGCCTAAACTGCAGCCTGCAGGGCCACAGGGACCCCTGCACATATACCCTGTCCCCATCCAAACCCCAGCAGCAACCAAAGCCAAGCGTCCCAGCCCCAAGGCAGGGTCTGTCCGGGGCAGGGTGACACAGAGGGATGAGGCAGGCGGCCGTGCCCATCCAGGCATCCATGCTGTGCCATCAGGCATCCTTGCAAAGGTGTCTATGAGAAAGTCCAACCCAGGGGCCGTGCCAGGCTATCAAGGGGTCCACAGCAGGCCCCCCCCTAATTGCACCCCTGCTGTATGCTGAGCACAGAGGGCAGCTCTGCTCCCTGCCACCAGCGAGTTTAACCACTTCAGTGTTTAGGAAAAACCAGTCCAGCACTCTCACTGCCTCCAAAACAGGGACTGGGACACTAAGTTGATAGCACCATGTCCATGGGAGTAACAGCCGGTGTCGCCCCTTCCCAAGGTCACAGCCAGGAAGCCTTCTCCTTCCCGAGGGGCTGGAAAACCCATCAAAGAAAGGCCACGGAGTAAGCAGTTTGTTTGCACGGGCCGTTGCTGGTATCTCTGCAGGTGGATGCTCTCCTTCCGGATCTCGGGGCCGTGACCTTGCTCAGGAAGAGCAAGAACAATCCCTGGCCAAGGACAGGGCAGCTGCTGCCCCGCGGACCCGGGGCCGAGATGACCCAGCAGGAAGCAGCGGTGTCCCCAAGATAAGGTGCTCATTCTGTCCCTGAGAGCCACCCGTACAAGCAGGCACACGAGCAACTTCGCATCGGCTTCCCTGGCCCTGGAGCGATGGGGCCGTGAGGTGTTTCGAAGGGGCAGGGGAGCATTTGCACGCAAAGAGGAGCTGCACAGAGCCTTTGCTCAACAGCACTGTCCCCCTGCTGTGCTCTCAGTGCTCCGCTCCTGCCTCGCTGCCTCCCCCTCAGGAAGGGAGATTGCACTGATCAGAGCTAATTACAATGTGCAAGCCTTCTGCCTAATTGCTCTGATTCATTATTGATGGGCAGAGCTGCTGCTTTGAGGGCAGCAGGTAAGTGAGGAGCCCTGTGCTCAGGCAGGTGCCTGGTGGCCTTCTGGCTCCTAGCAAAGGCGATGCTGGTGGGAAGACGTGATGCCACTGTCCCTGCATCCCATGACCAGTCTGGAAGAAGGAACCATGCTGACAGGCTCCCGAAAATCTGCTGTGCTTGGAAGCACATCTGGGCATCTCCTGGAGACCGCCAATGCCTAAGTGCTATCGACAAGCAGAAACTCTCCGATGCCATTAGCTGTGCAAGCCATTGATTTTCTTTGCTGGAACAAGAAACTCATCGGAGCTGAGGCAATCACAGGTGGCACCGCTGCTTCCTCCGGGCTGACCAGCTGGGGTTTGGAAAAGGGGTGTTTTGTAGTTGTTTTATTTCCAATGGCTAAACAGCCAAGTCATTGTGGCGCATTTCTGCATCCGTCTGGGAGGATGCTGGGTCCTGCCTGGTGGCATTGCTGGTAAATCCCAGCTGTCTGCCTACCAGAAGCAGATGAAGAGCTCTGGAGCCTGTGGCCATAGACCCCTTCACCATATCTCTGTCCTTTGTATGGGAACGGAGACACCACCAGGCACCATCTAAAGGAGCTTTCTCTGCTGGGCTTGGGGATGGCTTCATCAGCCATCTCTGCTGCCAAGGAGTGCTGTAGTGGTTCCCCTTTGGCCTGGCCATGAGGCTGCTCTTTAGCCCAGCCTTAGAGCTCCTCTCAAGGCACTCCCAGCAGCTTTAGTGAGTGCAGTTTTGGGGTACGCCATGCACCGGGGAGCACAAACCCTGCCCTTCCTCAGCAGACCTGGACCCAGCACTCTTCACCTCCGGCAGTGGCCACACGCATTTTTTGATCCCCCGTGTTTTTACATCTCAGTGGTCTCTCAAGCACCAGGTACCTTCCCTGGTGAGAGCTTAACCCCGGCAGTGGTTGGGGCTCCAAGCGTAGGGCATGAGCCATTTGCCAAATCCCTGCAGCAGCAGCTAATTCTTACAAGGGAGTAGATCAGGCCCACAGCGATTTCATCGTATTTCCAACGCAGCTCCCAAATGAAAAGGAATTCCTCATTTCCTGGATGGATTTGCTTGGGTAAATTCAGGCTTCTGGTGGCTGGTTCTGTTGGCTTTTTGGTGCTGTTTTTTGTTGTAACTGTGGTGCCTCTTAATGAAAATGGACACGAGTTCTGTTCTCTTCTATAGATGCCTCTATTATTCTGCAACCTGCTGACTCCCCTCTATGCTGTATCACGCCAAAGGAGGATTTTCCAGCTGAGACGATGGGCACGATCCTTTTACAGCCTTGCACCCCGCCCTTCTCCCTTGCAAGTGCACAAAGTGCAAATCGAGAGCTCCCAGTCCCACCACGCATGGGAGTAAGTCACGGCTGGAGGTGGGTGGCAGAGGACAGTCAGTGCATGGCTGGAAATGAAGACTATGAACCCAGCCCTCACCCAAAGCAGCACAGCTGCACCATGGGGAGGCATGAGGAGCTCACAGCCTCCTCCCATCACACAGAAGGATGCAGAAGAGTCACAGCCTTCGTAGGGACCAGCATGGCCTTCAGCCTGGACCTCACCCTCCTCAATTCTGATGTTAAAATAACCAGGTTTGGGACCTGCATCGCCATTCTGAATGTACACTGCATTTTTTGTTCATATAAAAGCTGTGCCTGTATGGACTGATCTTTATCCCCAGCTAGAACATGAACAGAGCAGGAGATGGCACGTACTCTGAAAAGCTTACGGAGTAAAGAGAAAAGACTGAGAGATGAGGAAAAAACCAGCATAAATGACCCAGCATCTGATATAATTAAACCTCAAGCCTGTTCTTCTTCCTTAAGGGCACCCCTGAAGTCTTACACCTGTACATCCCCCCAAACATCCTCCCAGGTGCTGCTGGTGGCCTTGGAGGGGCCAGAGCTGCACCTTCCCCCACCTGGGCCCGGGTGAACCCTCTCGATGGGCTCAGCCTTGGGGTCTCAGGACAGAGGAGTTTGTACTGGGGAGAACATGGAAAAACCTCAACCCCCAAACCAGTAACCATCTCATGTCTCTCTCACTCCGAGGATCTTCAAGACCGCACATTACATCCCTGACTAAGCAAATCACCTTAAAGAGGAAGGTTAAAGAACTGTTTATTATTGGAAATGTCTCCCTCTCTAGGACTCATTTTTTGATAAATTAGCTTCAGCTTCATTACTTCATGATATATTTCCCTTGACATTTAATTATACTTACCCCAAACACATTAAGCCAATCAGTCTGAACAGCTTCTTATTAATATGCAAATGTCTCCTTTGAAAAGCCATGAATCTGTGAAAAATCTCTTTAGGCTTCAATTAGGCCCATTTGGGAAGTTGGGAACCCCCTGAAACACCCCTCCTGGCCCGAGGGAAACACTCTCCTGGTCAGAGGCCAGAGGGGACCGGGGGGGGGCCAGGGGGCCCAGACCCACAGACATACCCCAGTGCCTGGTTTTGGGATGGGAGAAAGGGATGCTGCCATCCACTAAAGCACCTTCACGGGCCTGGAGCCATGAAGATGGAAGGTTGAATCCTGCAAACCAACACAGTGTTGGCAGCTCATCGCCATCCCAGCCCTTCTCCGTGAGAGCTGATGTTTGTCCTCTCCACCAGCCCTGGAGATAGGGCGATCCTCTGCTGCGGACCACAAAGCCTTCTTGCTGCAGGGGAGCTTCACGTGGGAGCTGCAGTAGATGCAGTGACACCTCAGCCTCGTTTTTAGCAAAACAAACAGGAATCTGGATCCCCTGGTGCCATGGGCAAACAGGATGCAATTTGCATTAGGCAAATAAATTGAACCACACAATTAACCATCTGCCCTGCAACAGCTTTAGGTTTTGCTTTAAAGCCTCACTTCTAGCCTCCCTCTGCTCTCGTATCTGTCTGAACACCACAGGATTTTCTACTCAGAAACCAATGGGGAATAAATTCATTGAATCATTCCTATAAGTAATTGGAGAGAACCATCAGCATAGGTACTACAGCCCCGGTGGCCTTTGGCCTCCCGGACTTGTTTCCCGTGTATTACATCAATGGGCAAACCGCAAAACGGCTTCAAACCCTTCCAGAGTCTCCAGTTCCCACCAAAAGCCTTTACTTGCTAAAATGAGATGAGTTCCTGGGAGATGCTGAGTGCCACAACATCTTCTTGAGAAAAAGTTACGCATTTCATCTTACTTAAAAAGAGGTTGTAGTTTTTAAAAAATACGATTCGGTATAATTTTTTTTATTCCCTACAGTTAGACATTAAGATCAGAAATACATTGCAATCAGTGTACTATATAAATAGTCCAATTTTGGAAAACAGCTCTCATGAGCAATAAAGAAACCCAATTTACTATGCACTATAATAAAAATATCTCTTTTAGCATATAAATCAAACCAAAGTGAACAGATAAAAAAAAATAAACTCAACCCCCCGGTTTTTGCCTAAGAGCATGGGCAGCTGGCCCTGGGGAAGGGCTCGCCTGCCCTATATAAATATATGCAAGAGCAAATCTGTTAAAAATTGTAGCCACTATTTTGTTTTCTAAAGGTCCCAGTTTATCCTTCAGCAGAAGAAGGAGGGCTGGGGAGAGGTCGGCGAGAAACACAATCCTTTCCTGTATAAACAGTATAGCCTGTGCTGATTTTAAGTGCATCATATGGCATATATTTTATGTGTGTATATATATAGAGAGAAAGAGAGATTTTTCAAGCCAGCCAGAGACATAAAGTGATCTTATATCATCTAACACCAACAATCTTACTTGGACTTCTGGCAGTTTTCCTTGCAGTCGTCCCTGCCACCCCCCTGCCCCTTCCCCCACGGGCTGCCGGTGCGCGCTGCCGTCTGCCCCCATTATTTTTCACAAAGGCATATAAATCACTGTGGAAACTCTTATTATCTTATTTTCCCTCTGCTTCCCTCTTGTCTGTTTTGAGAAAAATTAATGCATTTGTCTCCAGAAAAATGTGCAGTCTCTATAATTCAGTTTTAAAACAAGCACAACTAGCAAATGGATAGACCTCGGTTAGGAGACTCATTTTTCATGCGAGTAATTGAACCCTTCCCTTCGATTTTTCCTTTGGGTGTTAAAGACAACTGATGCCTTCCTGGAATTTGCTGAGGTCTAAGAAAGGTGGAAAGACAGACAGATAGACAGACGGAAAGAAAAAGCAAAAGAGAGAAAAAAAGGGAAAGACAGAGAGAAAGGAAAAGAAAGAAGAAAAAGATGAAAAGAAAAAAGAAAAAGAGAAGGAAGGAAGGAGAAGGAAAGAAGGAAAAAGAGAAATGGAGAAAGGGAGAAAACAAGAAGGAAAGAAAGAAGGTCTGACGCACATCTCAAAGCATCTGCTGCCTCTGTAGAGGGAACTTTGGGGAGTCCCCAGGAGAGCGTCCTGGCTGGGATTTTTCCAAAAGCCGGCGGTGGTTTGGTTTGGAAGGCTCCTTGCCACCCAGGCTGGTGAAGAAAGCCATCCCCATCACATGCCCTGATAGCCTCTGCCTTACCTTGGCCCTGTGCCCCTTGCTCAGCCACCTGCAAACCTGGGACTAACAGCCCCCTCATGTCCTGCAAGCACCCCAAGCCCCAGATGCGGTGTGGGGGGGAGCACCCTGCATGATTAATGCCAGCAGTTTCGTCCTGATGCCTCCTTCTGCATCTGAAACTCAGGGAATCTCCACTGCTTCCCCCCCACTGCTAATGGCACGCACCCCTAAACAGGAATGCAAATCAAGACAGTTCTCCGGACAAAGTCCCTCAGACAGCGGCGTGTTTTTCCAAACCACAAAAATCACAGCCAGCTTTAAAACAGTCCCTATCCTTTGTGCTGCAGGGCTCCTGTGCAGAGCGAGAGTCTCCCCCTAAGAGCAGTGTGTATGACAAGAGCTCCCAAACAAAATGATGCACATCCCCGCCACAGCCCCCCGACCGCATCCGATCTCTTATCAGCTCCAAGACCTGATTCACCACTCATGCAGAGGAAGTCAAGAATAATTCCAGAAAAGCCACAATCAAGTGAGCGCTCAGGCCAGCAAAGTCTATTGTTCCTTTGTCTCTCACTATATTATCTCTGTCCCCTGGGAGCTACATTATTGCCTGCAATATATAATGTGATTTGCTTGTTTTCCGTGTCTGACTCATTTTTCTTAGGCACAAACACATGCGCACCTTCAGCCATGCACACTCACAGCAACGCATGCGTTCTTCCCATGGAAGAAGAGAAGGATGGGAGAGGAGCTAGGGCAGGAACCGGAGCAGGAGAGAGGGGCAGTGGTTGAGAAGCTGCAGGTGATGTGAAGGGGAACGAAATATTGTCTGGAAATTGGAAGTACACAGAAAACCCGTGAATAGAGGTGACTGGGGAAAAAAAGGCACTCCTCCATCTTCCTTCCCTCTGGAGGAGGAGAAATCCCACCAGATCTGAGAGACCAAAAATCAGGACCTAGTGAGCACAGGAACTAAAGTAGCTAAACTAAGGAAGCTGAAGCCAAGGCAGGGAGATAATATCTGAAACTGGCAGTGGACACAGCAGGCTGAGACCCACCTGGGCCACACAACCGCTCCCGGGGAGTTTTGGTCACCCCTGCATCCCTGCGGGTTAACAGCCCAACTGCTGGGGTTTGTCGGGAGCGGGGAGAAGGACTTTCTCCCTTCTCTGCAGAGATAAAGGGATCTGTCCGCTAAGATATTGTTGTGGAGTCCTAAACAATTCAACAGTGATTATTAAGTTTGGAAAAATACTGTGACATGCCCTATACTGCTGGAGATGCTTCATGTATAGTTGTGTGTGTGTGTGTGTGTGTGTGTGCGTGCACATCAATGGGGAGCTTTACGAAAGAGCCAGACACCTCAAAGGACCCCCCTGTTGGGAACAGAGGTTGTTTCTTAAATTATGCTGAGAAGTTGCTTCTTTATATATCACTACACATCTCCTCCTGCTGCAAGGCCAAAAAATCCTCTATCTCTATTACAAAAAAGGGAGCCTGACCTCAGGCTATGATCTAAAATATATGGAGTCACACAGGTTTACCCTTGCAGTCATTCTTCATCCTTCCCGTGCCATTTCTTTGTCCTTTCGCTAAATGAAACTTTAATGGCTGGGAAAAGACTCCCTACTTTCATTCCTGGAGCAAAGCAGTCAAGTGCAAAGAGGGCAAAAGTCTCCAGAAAATAGAAAGCTTAAAAAGATTCCTCCTAGCCTGATTTGCAAGTTCTAGGCAAGGCGGGGGCTAGTGCCGAAGAAACTGCGCTGAGCAAGTGCACCCTGGCTCCTCCAGCCCCGCAGTCTATTAAGGGATTTTAGCCACAGCTCACAGGGTCATGCATTAAGAGCTTTTTTCTGTGCTCAGCTATTCCACCTCCTCCCAGGGAATGCATCACTGTCTAACCCGGTATCAAACAGTCATCTGACATATTTCAGGAAGTTTTAGCTGATAGCAGATCTAAATTTCATCAGTAAATTTACAGCAAGTGGACGAAGAAGTCATCCCAGCATCCAGCTCAGATCCGGCTGGTCCATATGTTTGTACCATGCTCACCCTCACATCACTGCACAGGGAAGGCAGGGGGGACGCAGAGGCTGTTGCTTGGGCATTAGCGTGACACCAAGGTTTCTAAGAGTGAATCCAGCTCATTAATGTAAAGAGAAAAAAAAAAGAAAGAAAAGTGCTCTCCAAAATATGAATGGATGAAAAAAAAACCAATTAGTGACCTCAGCTTCATGAGTCCACTTGAGTCATTTGGATCCAGGCCAATAAACCCTCATCTTCCTCACTCAGCACCGAACTGGCATGGGCTGGGGGTTTCAGATCGGCTCCTGAAGATGACCCCCACACTCTCATTTTCCAGGGCTGCCCTGCTTAGCAGGACCAGCCCTCCTTCCCCTTTCATTTCTCAGCATCCACAAAGAGGAGAAACCCCAGCCTGAGCGTGCCCCCTCTTTCATTGCGCTCCCCCAGGAAAATGGAAGAAAATGCAGGAAAAACTGGCTAAGCCCATGTTGATACTCTTAACAGCAGCAGGGATTTCAAATCTGTGCTGACACCATGGCCCACCATGACAGCCAGGCATCACCCCGTGGTCGGGGCATGGGGTCTCACCTTGCAGGGCAGCGGCACCACTGGGACCCTTGGCATGGTGTGATCTTTCCATCCCAATATGGAGAGCCATGGAGGGGCTTTGAAAAGTGATCCTGTGCCTTGGGAGCCCAGGTCTCCCCAAGAAGCAGCGATACGTCTGCTCTTAAGCCACTTTGGAAAGCCCAGACAGGACCCCTGGAGATGAAGATTTTGAAGTGTGATCAAAGAGACTTGTGGAGATAGCAAGGAGGATTAATGCTTTTGCAAAAGCACAGTGAAAGCTTCTTAGTTATTCCAGTGGGGCTTTTTTCAAAGGGGCCTAAGGGAGTTAGGCACTTAAATCTCACTCGGTTCCTTTATTTAGTTTGCAAATCCTGCGCTGGAGTAGTGCAGAAGTGTGACCCCTGAAGCATTACTTTCTGCGCGTGTCTGCTTGAGTGAAAAGCTGAATTGATTCTGGCTGTGTTGGTGGCCTACTGCAGCTGCTCCTCCATATCGGAGGGAGCGAGCTTGCTGGTGGAAACAGTTGAGGGTACAATGTGTTTAAAGAAATAAATACAGGACCAACAACACACTGAAACCTTGTGGGCTGTACGTTCAAGGGGAAATCGCTGAGAGCGGCTTCTAATTCTGTCTGATTCCTTCCACACGGGTTAATTCTGGACATACGTGCTGGAGGATGCTACTTGTGGCAGATCCAGACTGTGAGAGCAACCTCCAGCTGGGCAAGCAGCGTCACTAGTCCTGTCCGTTGGGTTTCACCACAATCTCCAAGAAAGCTGTAGGAAGCACTTATTTCATGAGTTTGGTTATTTTTCACTGTTCATGTCTCCCTGTACTTTTTTCCCTCCATCGCCAGCCTTTTACAGTTAAAAAATGTAGAAAGAAGACCCAGGGGGTTTTGTTCCCCAGATGGTTGCATGTTCATGGTGTCTTAATCATTCCCACCACCACTGCTAATGCTATCGTGGAGGGTTACAGCTCCAGGAAAGCAATATGTGGAAGCTGGAAAAAAGGCACAAACAATAAACAAAGAACCTGTTCTCATGCAAATGTTCCTCATGCCAATAATAATAATAATAATTAAACAAAAAAAAAGGGCAGATGAGAAACGCACACCGTGGTCCAGCCGCAGTGAACGCTTCCCAAGCCTTCCCGCCGGGTGCCCTGGCTTTCGTTTCATCTCCCCCATCACCACAAACTGGACAGGGAGCCCCGGCACAATGCGAACGGGTGCGGTATTGTTGGGAAACACGGCACACATGTGACGTGCTATTGTCCCTAATTTGATTAATGAAGCGATCACGCTAATGGGGCATTCCACACACCCCCAGCACCTTGCTACTAACCCACGCCAGGAACTTCTCATCAGAGCATTAATTCCCCAGTACTTGCCTTTCCCAACCTTGTCAGGTAATTGTTTATGAAGAGATGAATGTATACAATAATACCGGGTGAAGGGAGCTGATGTATGTGGTGTTAATGAATGAAATAATCAGTTTGGTAATAACTGGCATGTGTATTTGTCAAAAGGGAACCAGCAGGACATTAGCATTCTGCAGCCACCGAACCTTTATCTCCTGGGCTTGTGTTTGACAACCGCCCCCAGATAGTCCATGAATAAAATACAGAGTAGTACCCAGACATAATTAAACTGCCAATGTGGATGTACCTAAATGAACTTGATATCTTAATGACACTAGATAGCATGCGAATAATGAAGGCGGCATGAAAGGGATGTGCATAATGAACACAGACATCCCGGCTGTCGCTGAGGAGCTGCCCGTAGGGACCGTCCTCGTGGCTCCCAGATCTCCTCGTTAGCACACAGGGCATCGCCTGCGCTCCCACGCCATGACTAGGGGACCCACGCTGTGGCCATGGGGCTCATCTGTGCCAGCACTGGGGCAAGGCCTGGTGTCCTGCGGCGCTGGCCGGGCTGTGGCAGCATAGGACAGGGCGGCGTGTGGAGACAGGGCGCTCAGACCTGCCTGCTAGCACATCTCATCCTCCCTCCTCCAGAAATCCCTCCTTTGCCACATCTCTCTGCACTAAATCCTCACTGGTCCTGCTACATCTGCTCCTCCAGAGACCTCTGGCATGCTGTTGTGCAGCACAGACGTGATTTTTAGGAGCACTTAATATGATTAAATTACCAGACATGTTCCTTCCTTATTTTTTTTCAGCATGGAGATTGTTTTCCAGCGGAGAAGCCACTCCCTGGCGATGGGCTGCTCGGAGGAGCCCAGCCACCGGATAGGGAACATGTCCTGAGATAACTCAGCAGCGCGTGCAGAGCCACAACCCCTCCTCATCCCCATCATCCACAGACGTCAAGCCAGATGCATCCTCCCCCAGCACCCATGGGTGCAAGCCTGCCTCCGGAGGATACCGGGCACCCCTGACAGACACCCAGCTGTCCCTACAAAGCCACCCCAGCGTTACGCTGCTGCTCGTGGGCGTTTGCTCCTGAAACGCAGGTTTCAGCCTCCTCCTTCGGGGAGGCACCGTGCTGGGTTCACACGCCACGCTGCTCAGAAGGTAATTGCCGCTTATTGCTCTAATGGCTCCAATTTTAGGAGCAAATGAGCGATGTACAGTAAGTATCAGTCTTATTAAAGAAATAATAATGGGAATTAGAGCACGCGCTACAAGGAAGGAACACTCCCCTGGTTACACAGGATACAGCCATGCTGGCATTTGACAGCAGCAGAGTCCCTGCCTGCTGCTGATGTAACTCCAATATATTTGAATACAATAAGTTCAGCGCGTAGGAAAGCAACCAGCTCAATACGGCTCAGCTTGCTCCGTAATGACTGAATCTACTGGTGGCTCAGAAATTGCTGCAAAGCCAGCATGGGAAACATGAACTAGAACAGGTCCTATCTCCCTCTAAAAAGGAGAAAAGGGAAAACCACTTCATGAAAATGAAAAAGTACAGCAGGTTTGGGGGAAAACATCTTAAAAACCAGCAGACACCACAGCCCAGACCACCACAGGGAGAGCCAATGCAGCGAGCAACCTGCTGGGGGTAGCACAGCAAGTCATGGCACAGGATGAAGTACTGAGATGGGTTAAAAAACATAGAATCATTTAGGCTGGAAAAGGTCTTTAAGATCACCGAGTTCAACAACTCCTGCTTGGGCCAGAAATAGGGGAAAGGTGGCACTGGTGTGGCCCAGCCTGCCCAGGCATCCCAG
Organism: Balaeniceps rex; assembly: GCA_013401315.1. Taxonomy (NCBI): domain Eukaryota; kingdom Metazoa; phylum Chordata; class Aves; order Pelecaniformes; family Balaenicipitidae; genus Balaeniceps; species Balaeniceps rex. Next base: position 397,925 of record VYZW01050693.1, read on the forward strand.
GGAGGTGACGGGAGGGACCTGGGCACTTGCTCACCACCAACATGTCTTCGGCAATGACAGTTACCATTAGAAACATGCCAGAGAGATGCAGCCAAAGAGCTCTGGGTCCCGACCAGGTGAAACCTTCAACTTACTGCACTCTGCCCATTTACCCTCTCTGAATATCTGGCCCTGACTGCCACTTATTTAACCATTGCTTTCCTTCCCAGGAAAGACATCCCTGTGGTGCACCCTCATTAGACAGTAATGGTGATTTCATTAGATTAAATAACTCCGATGGTCCCCAGAGACCCACAGCACTTTAAACATAGAGCCTCAGAGTTAGAATTACTGTTATTTAACATTGATTAGATTACAAGGCAAATCCAATTTTTCCCCTAAACATATGATGGCTATGATTTGCCTAGCGGGAGATGTTAAGGACGGCATTCCTGGAAATCTGTGCTGGGGGGAGGACCGTGCCTGAGTCAGCAATGTCGGGGTGACCCCACGGCCTTGTGTCTGAAAGCCCTTCTGTGGAGAGCATGAACAGGGGCTCAGGGGGTGTCCCCATTGCCTCTGCCCTCGCTTTGCTCAAAGCTGGGGGGTCAGGTGGACCTGTATCTGCCATGTCGGCTTATCGCCCCCTCCAGCAGGAATATCACCAGGAAATAATTGGGCCTCTTTGACCCATGGCCCTGCCACGGCTGAGGCCGTTAATCACTCCTTAAAGCTCCCTCCTGACTCTTCCCCCCGGGAGCCCCATGGCCCGCGGCTCCCAGCAAGGGATGTGCCTCTTGGCTGCGGCTCTGCCCACCACTGGTCTGCCGGGGGTGCCTGCAGGGAGAGGAGGGAAGGAGAGCACCCAGGTCTCTCCCTTCTCCTCATCCCCAGGATCCCACTGGAATCTGTTTTATGGCTGTGGGGACCTGAGGGCTTGGAGTGGGCTGGGAAAGGTTTGTCCGGGGAGGAACAGGACCATCTCAGGGCTCCACTCCTAAGTATGGAGGTCCAGTAAGTGCCCCCCTCCTGAGGACAGCACAAGGACGGGATGGCTTTCAGTGCGCGGTGCACTTCCCTTCCAAGCCCCTTTCTAGGGCTTTTAACGCCTGGCTTAGGAGATCAGCCAGGAGAGAGCTTCGTCTGGACCCCTTTGCTGATGCATCTTTGGGAAGCCAAGGGGTCAAACAACGCCTAAATGCATTCCCCACGTTGGGCAGAGCTGCCTGCGGATCCAGGGATGCTGGGCAACCGCAGCAGCCGCAGGCAGGCAAGAGCACAGCCCATTCAGACAGACTCCCACGAGAGCAGGCTCAGCTGTCGGTGCAAAACTCACTGGTCTGATAAATCTGGCTTTATACTGGGGATGTGTAAGGAAAAGGGGAGGCTCCAGGAAAAGCTGGCTCCCAGCAACCGAGGTGACCACAAAGGTGACCATGAGCAGCGGCCAGACCCACCAGGGTACCCACCCTGGGCTGACCATGGGCTATTCAGCAGAAGCTCCCAGGGATGGAAGGGAGAAGAAAGATGCATGCCCCATCCATGCTGAAACACCCAGTGGATGTCCCCATGGGGGTGATGGCCAAGAAAGCCCCTGGAAGCAGCCAGGGTTGAGCATGGCTCTGCAAGTCACTCAGGTCACTCAGGCTTGGGCTCCTTCATCTAGGTGTGGGCTTATACCAGCTTTTACAATGCTGCTGGATTTGGCCAACAAAGCCAAGCGCTGCTTTCAGGGCTTTAATAAAATCCAGAGCCGCTCATAATTCTAAGCCAGATTTACTCCAGAGGAAACACACCCAAATTCCTTCCTCGCCTCTGCGATCACCACCCCTGATGCCTTTCCCATCTACCTTCCCAGGGCTATAACGTGACTGAGCCCAGGCAGCTTCTGAGTGAGAGCAGGGCTGGGGGCATTGCTCTGGGGTGAGAGCCAGGAAAGCAGCAGAAGCGTGCTGGGGAGATGCTTATATTGTCCAAAAATAAATAATAAAAATCCAGTGCTGCAATAGCATATTTCTCATGTACGAAAGAATCCAGAGGTACACTAGGAAACCAGGGGTTTTACATCTGGCCTGGGAAGGCTGGTGGGTCCTGATGGATAAATCAAGCCCATGGCTTCTCCTCTTATCTGCTGCAGGAAAATGCCTGCAATGCCGGTGCCCGGCTCTGGTGGCCGGGGAGGCGAGCTGCTGCCCCACTGCACCACCCGGCAGAGGCAGGCAGTGATGGGGAAGCACCGATTTCTTCCTTCCACCTCTGTTTTGGGGCAGGCTGGAAGGGAGGGCAATGAACGCTGGATTTTGCTGTCATAAAGCCCCTTGAATAGCCAGGCTGCAGGGACGAGTGTGTCAGAAATGGGGACACATCCAGGCATCAGCTGCGAGCCGGCAGCTCCCTGTCACTTGGCCAAACAACTCAGTTGCAATTAGGAAGCGACAAGCAGACGGAGCCTGTAAAACTCCGAGGCGCAGCCCCCTCGAAAACCCGCAGCTCACGGCTTGGCTCACCGACCGGCTGCATTGTGCCACGGGGGCAGCGGGTCCCCACGATGTGACAGAGGGCTGTGACCCCCCGCAAAGGCAGGGCAGAGCTCAACCTGTCCAAGTGCCAAACGAAGTGGCTCCGGCACAGTCAGCGGGCTTCGCCGCCGGGGCTGACCCTGACCCCTGGCACTGGAGCTGGTCAAACTCAATTAAGTGCTGTGCAATGCATCTGGGTCAGGCTGTGAAGTCCTTCCCCCCGTCTTGGTCCCTTCGGAGGCTCCCGGGCTAACTGCTTGCGTGTCCTACTGAATTCTTTCTTTCTGAGGCTCTTCCAGAGGATTTACTGCTGCTGGAAGGGAGGGCGGCAGAGCCAGGAGCAAGCAGGCGGAGTGGCAGCATGGCTCGTTACGGAAGGCAGCTCTGGTGTCTGAGCACTTCTGCCCCGAGCCCAGCTGAGCAGGTATCACACCCCTGTGCATTCAGAAACAACATTTAAACCCGATGCGACTGTGCATCCGACCCTCTGCGCATCCGACCCTCTGCGCATCCTCTGCATCTGCCTGTGGTCAGAGCAAACGCAACCTGGAGAAGGTGATGCTGGAGGGATGGATCATGGTGCTCTCCGACTGCAGGAAAGCCAAGTCCCAGCCCCCCTAGGTGCACCTTTAGCAATGACCTTAGTATTTTGTGAGTGAGCTCATCAGCATAACCCCATTTCACAGATGGGGAAACTGAGGCACGGGACAGAACAGGCCCTTGCTCACCACCACCCAGCCAGGCTGAGTGTGTCCCAAAGCCTCCTCGCCGCCCTGGACACAACACAAGGAAACACACAACACACACCATCTGCACGGTGGCAATGCCCACGCCACCCCCAGGAGCTCAGCTCTCCAATCACCGCAGGTGCACAACAGAATCCCACCTCCTGCCCTAAGGAGGGTCCAGCCTGAGCCAGACCCTGCTACACTTGGGAACAGTAAGGTGGGAACCGGCCACCCTGGCTCAAATAAGGAGCAGCAGCAGCTGGACTAGAAACTCCTTGGTATTTGGTACGAGGCATTTAATGTCCAGGCTTTCGTACCTTCACCTCTTTGCTACGAAATGAAGAGATTGCTCCTGGCAAGCTGGCATTGCTGGTCTCCTTGGAAAGTCGAGTGCTGGCAGAAAGTTTTCCTTCCAGCAGCTCCAGCACGCAGCTCTGCGCTCTCCCCTCCCCTCCAGCCTGCCCCTCGCCTGCTCCCCAGGACGACGCTTCCCCCTTTGCTACGTGACCTCCTGCCGCAGGAAGCAGGACCAGGCGATGCAGCCGTCCCCGCTGCATCTCTCCTGGGGCACATATCGCCTTCCAGCCATCCAAACCCACAGGTGGGCTGTTTTTTTTGTGCTTGCTCAGAAACCTCTGGCAGCCCTTTAAACACAGGCAGGTTTGCACAGGGCAGAGGAGCGGGGCTCACGCCCTCCATCCAGGCAGAAAAAAAAACCTCCAGCAAATGGGCAGAAATGAAGAGCCAGGGCGGCAGTCGGACCTTAAACCACTCCAAATGTTTGCAAAGCAAACTTTGGTCCCGTCAGGGCTGCAGCAGCTCAGCCCATGGGGCCAGGTCGCTGCCAGCCCCTGCCTGCTGCCACTGCACAGAGGGAGCAGCCTCGGGTACCTTAGAAGTGCATAAACCCGAAGGGATGCTTCAGAAAGTTCAGCTGTGCTTACCCAGCTCTCACTAGCCTCTAAGTCATAAGAGATAGCTTTCTTTTTTTCTTTGCATCTGGTATGAACTAACACAGTTACACACACATCCAGGCTCTTCAACACAAGAGCTGATGGGGTGCAGGCGTTCAACGGCCACTTACACAGAAATTACCCAGACCATGGGTGCAAAGTGCAATGCTCCCTTCTTCGCTATCAACCACCGGCCATTTGATGCCAACTGGAAAATTCATCCCCTTCCAGAAAGCTTATTTCTAACCAAATAACACTGATCATATTTTCCCCTGATAACAGTTATGGGAAGATGAGCCTCCCTGGGTCCCCCTGACCCATGAGCTCATTCCTGTGCCGGCAGCAGGAGCAAACCCCTGGGTCCCCAGCCAAGGCTCGGGGACTCCCTCAGCTGGACTTCGCTTCTGGTCCCTCATGCTTAACAGCTTCTGATGCATCTTTCTTTGCTAAGCACTTCTGGAGCCCTTTTAGAGTCTTTTAGCCAAAAACCTCCTCTGGCAGCCAGTTTCACAATTTAATCTCACAGTTTGAAAAAGTTCCTTTTTCTGCTTCTTTCCAACCTGTTGCTGATAGTACAGCTGGAGACACGGCAGGGACGGCCGCTGCCTTCTTAGCCCCTCCTCATGAAATCTCCCTCTCAGCAGCTTCTGGACCCAGGCTGCAGGGAGAGTCTTTAGCAGAGCTCAAGAGCTCCCTTCCTGGGAGAGTTTCACAGCCACGGCCACACGATAATACAGCGCATGAGTGCAGGGGAGGAGGAAATGTAAGATGGACAGTGAGCACCCAAGGAGATAAAGATGCAACTAAGCAGACTTGCAGACGCAGCCAACCCTGTGACAGCAGGGGAGCTGGGGGAGTGACAGCCCCCAGCCCAGAAGCAGGTGGAAAGGACTTTCCCAGCACACGGTAAAGTTGCGTCATCTCTAATGCATCGGCAGAGCAAGAAACCCAGTAAACCTCCCATGAGCTAAGGCTGCAGGGAAAGCCGGTCACTGCCCCCACTGCCTCTAATGCAGCCAGGCTGGGGAAGAGCGAGCACCGAGGTACCAGTGCATCCGTGTGCACACAGGCCTACGCTCAGCATCTTCCTCCTCCTCTTCCTCCGTGTGGCCCTGCCCTGCTGGGGAAACTGGTTGGGACAGGGGACACAGGGCAGCCAGGCATTGGTGGAACCAACATGCACAACCCGGGTCTCGCCAAGCCCTGCTCAGGAGGCAGCTGAACCACCAAACCATGCTCCTCTCACCCAGCTCTGCATGTCACTGCCTGTGCTCTGCTTGCTGCATGCAGTGAGATTCGGCTTTTGTTTTTTTTCCTTCTTTAGAGATGATGAAGGAGCTAACAACCATTGTCACACAGGTACAAGACTGATAAATACCAGGCAAATATTTATAGGCAAATATTAACATTCACACAGTGCAAGAGGGCAGGAATATTGCACAACATTAGCTTTATCCCCTGCCGTGACACGCAGCTTTTGCACAGAGAAAAAAACGCAATCATCTTGCAGACCAGAACAAAGATCACTTCCCAGCCATCAAAAGCCAACTGCCCCGAGCCCCGTGGTGGGTCTCTGCCAGCAGCACGGTGCCTAGCAGGTCCGTGGATGGGGAACAGAGACGACTGGAGCCAGTTAAAACTGCAGAGTTAATTTTTAGGGGCAGAGACTAGAATTACCTGAGCTGGAAGTTAGCCCGGACTCAGGGATTAGCACCCTCAACCCTTGTAAGAGGAGTCAGGAGAACTTTCTGTGACCTTCAGCATGAGGAGCAGGTTGAGGAGCAGAGCAGCACCAGGGGGGTGCAGCTGATGCCAAGGGAAGCTCAGCATACACTGAACACCCATCGCCAGTGCCTGTACCAGACAGCCTCCCTTCCTACCACGGTTAGAAGAGATCAATAGCAGCATGGAGCTAGATGTCAAGAGGTCCCATGTGCTAAGCCTCTCTCTGCCAGAGGCTCTGGGTGCTTTTCTGCCTGTTTCCCCGCTGGTAGCGTGGAGCATCCTCCATCCTACCAACGCTGCTGATGGCCACGGCACTGAACTAACCCAGGGACTGGCTCCAGACCCAGGCAGGATGGCCGTGCCGCAGCTCTGCCAACGCCTCCTAACAGCATGGTTTTGGAAAGCGAGAAATGCCACAGCTGAGGCCACTGACCCAGCGCTTGTGGCTCAGAGGAGGGAGATCTCCCTCCCGTCTGGCTTTGGCACATCATGCAGCCTCTTTCTGCTGTCACCAGTTTACCTACGCAAATCACAGCACGTTAATGGCACAATACTAACTGCACCCAGGGTAACCCAGTGGTCCCCCCATCCAGGCCTGGGGACCCGCCATGGGCACAGGTCCGGCAGGAGCAGGGGAAAACCATGCCTTGCTGCACCAGCCGACCCGGGCTCCTCCCAAACACCTTTTTATTGAGGCTTAAAGCAAAACTCGGCAAGGCACAACCTGGGGTCCAGCAATGTTTGAGACCAAAGGGATTTAAGGAGCAAATTTCCAGCCGGGGGAAGGACTCCAGAGCCGACAAAGTCCAGATGCAAAATGGGGAAAGCGGCATCTCCAGCTGGCATGTTACAGGGGCTCAGAGCATGTCAGCACCGTGTGGTTGCTGATCCTGGAGCGTGTTTTGGGGGGTCTCAGCCAAGCCAGGCCACCTCCTTGGGTTTTCTGCACACCACTTCTCCTGGGCCATTGCATCTTCTGCCTCTCACTCGCTAACCCTGTGCCAGAGGGGTCAGGATACAGAGCTTCCCCCAGGTCGGAAATCCAGATGTTTCCTCACTTGTTTTACTCGGAGCTGGAACATGCCAATGCTTGGGAATTTCGCCCAAAAAAGGGCTTCCCAGAGAGTCCAGTTCAGGCAGTGCAAAAGTGTTTAAATAATGTCAAAAGATGCTGGTATATGGTACTCAACATTACGATACAATACCATGAAAGCAGAAACAAAATGTTGATGACAAAACACAACACTTGAGAGCCCAAAGATGCACACGTGAGCGCACCCCCCCCCCCCCCCNACACTGAAGTCAAAACAATTGGATTTGATCTTCTCCCATAAAAGGCTTCCCCAGAGAGCACAGGCTGTGGGAGAGAGCCCTTTTCCAACGGGCGATGTCAGAACAAATCAGCCTGGCTTTTTGAAATTTTCAGCAAAAAAAATCCCGCTAGAGAGAGAAATAAATAAATAAATAAATAGCCAGCTTCCCATCATGACATTGAGCTGAACATCTCTCACCAGGGCAAGGTGTGGGGAGGATGGTTGCGGTCAGACCTGGTCCAACTGTTCACATCCCAGTTTCCAACCACCGGCTGCGCTTGGGAACTGGAGCCAAGCAATGCGGCCAGGGCAGAGAAGGCTGCTCCATCTCCCGCTCACAGCTGGAGCCAGGCAGGATCCTGCTGAAGCTGCTGTGCTGGCATCCGTGATCTGCATGGCTTTGTGCAAGGAAGATGTCCAGATGCCTGGAGTTGTCCAGGTGGGATTTTCTTATGCAACACTTAGGCACGGCTGCTTGACAGTGGGCAAAACCACACGAGGTTTCCAAAGCTCCCCCGGGGCAGCGATGGGAAGTTTGTCCTCCATCTCCCACTGGAGATGTACCCAGCAGCAGCCTCGAGCCTGAGGGAGTTAGAGCAGGGATCTTTATATCTCTGCAACAGATGGTGTTGCAACAGAAAGAGCACGTTATGAATCTCCTCACTTCCAGGAAGCAAGAAGGATGGTCTTGCCACGCACGAAGGGAACCGGCGATTTCTTTTGCTGAAAGATTTCCTCCTGCAGAATCACATCATTCAATGAAAGAAACGCCAAGAATAATTCACTTCCTCGAGCAACTCTATTTATATTCTCACTGCGGGCACCGTCCTGCTCATGTACCCCCCAGGGAGTCACACGGGCTCAGGAGGGAGCAGTTTGGATGTTAACATGTTTAACTCCAAACCATGAAAAACTGAATTTGCCAGGAGGTGGATTATGCAGGAGACAGGCAGAGACACCGGCCACTGTCACGGTCCCCGGGATGGCCCCAGTCCTACAGACCTTGCATGAACAGCCCCACTGACCCACACAGGGCTTTGAGATGGGGTAAGACCCCAGTACCTAACCCCAGCAAGGCAACTTTAACTGCAACCTAATTCACTTCCCTTCCATAATACCTGCACGTAATGAGAAATTGCAAAGATTTATGGCCACAACAACCGCCCCTGCTCCCCCTCGCCAGCCTCTGCTGTTTCCCTGCGAAAGCAGTTTGGGTTACCTTGATGTTCTCCAGGGAAAAGCATAATTAGCAGCTCAGGAGTTGTGATGCCTACGTCAGGGAGGGGGCTCACGGGGGGTCATTCTCAGGTTTTCTGATCACTTGTTGGTTGCTCTGAACTCTTTGGAAAGGCACCAGCTCTCTTCCCCCTCCCCAGGCCTAACTGCTCTTATTATAGACTTCAAAAGGTCAGGGTGAAATCCTAGCTCGGCTGCAGTGAACAGACATATTGGTGGTGATGCTGTGGCCAGAGCATGGCCCCAGACCCCAGACTCGATGTAATTACTCCCAGGAGCCCCCCTGAAGGCAGCAGAGCCCATGGCAGGAGGACAGGCTGTGTGCATAGGCAGGGATTTGCAAGGTCTGACCTTAAAGGAGGCTAGCGGTTTAAGCAGGGTGAACCTGCTCCTTCTCTAAAGAGTATCACAATTTTTGCCATAAATGGGCTCTCGCCCCAGGCAGCTGGAGCTTTGCGCTGCATTTCACGAGACCCGGCTCTGTGAATTTGACTGACAAAATCTTGGACAGTCCAGGCCATATTTGCAAGATTGCTCAGCACCAGCAGGCAGGGCCAGGGGAGCCCTGGTTTCCAAGCACCGCAGGCCCAGGCAGAGCCATGGGGTGGACGAGGAAGGTGCCAATGCCTTCCAGCCACCCGCACCCCAGGGACCAGGGTGTGAAGCAGTACTGAGGAGGAGGATGGTGTCTATTGACTTCTGAACCTCCCTGGTATATCCCCATGCAGACCACAGGATTTGCCGAGAAAAGAATCCAATAAAATCCTAAGTATTTATTTTGAGGCTTTCTAATGGGATTGGGGTTGATGTCTCCTTATACGCCAACTCAGGAGCTCACCCCATCATCAGGAATGGACACGAACCTTTTTGAACGTCTCCATTAACAGAAAACAGAAGTGATATGTATAGATGCAAAATGCTTAAAAGAGCCACCAAAAATAATAACCCTTTGGGGTTTATATAAGGAGCAAGAGGGGAAAGAGCCCAGCCCCAGCTCTTTGCAGTCAGATCTTGCTAGGGGTGCGTGCCTGGATGGTGCCATCCCTGGATGTGCACACTAGACAGCACTCCACCTCGCCATGAGAGCACAGCAAGTTGAAGCTGTTCCAAGGCTGCAGGACCTCTGCCAGCAGTTCTGGTGGGGTTCACTGCTTTGGGTGTTACTTAACCCACAGCATAGCCCAAGAAGCTCAGACTCCTCACCTCTGCACTGGAGAGAGGTGCTGCAGAGTCACAACCCTGCTGTCCCACCCCTGCAGCACAGGGCAGTGACTTCCCTCCCATTTTACAGATGGGCAAACTGAGGCACACCAAGACATTTCCCCAGCAGTAGGGTGCCAACCTTTAAACTATTTCAAATCTTTACTGAAATGCCTTGGAGTATCCGAGTCCAGATCACGCACAAAGGCAGCAGCAAAGCACATGAGCACCAGAACCAGTTGCTGTCTTTTTATAACAGACTCAACGACCCCAGCCCTGATCTCATCAGCATTTCCAATAAGCTCCTTCTCCCCGCTCCTTGCTCTTCCTCAGCAAGGAGAGGTCCTTTCAGCCACCCATAAACCCACATCGCCCTCCATCTCCAACGACTCCTTGGCCAGGAGACCCACGCTGCCCAACCAACCAACACACTCTCCACCGTCTTTGCACCTGCCTCAGCCTATCTTCACCTGTTGTTTACAGTGAATTACCTGTGCTCTGTGGCCAAGACCATCTTTTGTTCCCTTTTTATACAGCATCCGGCACCATGAGCTCAGTACGGGGAGGTATCTGGTTACACAGCTAATAAATAAACAAGGACCTTGATCCTCTTCAGCATGTAGTTGTCCAAGGCTGCAATTTCCAGAGAAACTGATGCAGGCGGTGCTTGATGCTATTAGTAATTCAGATGTGTTTGGGAGACAAGATGTTCCCAGGACGAGGAGCAGGCACTGCTAAACCAGACCTTCCTACAAGCAGGTGTGCACACAGCAGGGAGCAGAAAACCCAAACCGGCTCAAACTCGATGTCCAATAGCACAACCCATGTTCTGGGCTGGGCACACCCTGAACACAGTCAAAGACCCGGTGTTTCTTGCAAAGGCTGCAAGGATGGCTGAAGAAAGGTGGGGGAGAAGATCACTTTAAGGCAACTACTGCTACAGCATCTCCCTCCCACAGCGGTTTTTGCAACAAGGTCTTTCCTCCTGATGGCCATCTGGTCCTGCTCCACCTTTCATGAATTGTACTCGCTCCCCCGAAGCCTCCCCGGCATCATCCACGCACTCCTGCCCCCCACGCCTACGCTCCCATCCTCACTTCCATGCTTACGAAGCACTCGCAGACGTTGCTGCTGAATTACAGTGACCACAAAACCCCATGGACCTCCAGGCCATCCACTGCTACAGGAGCAGCCCAACTCCTCTATCCCCAGGGCTCCGATTTCACCATGATTTGAGGTACAGAGGATGGGAAACAGCACAAGGTGGGATGTAGCTGCTCACAGGTGCTGTAAGCACGTCCCCCCCTAAACAAACCTCCTTTTCTCCATCCCAGACCTCTTCAGCAAACTGAGACGTTCTCTGTTCCCTTTGACTCAGAAACATCAGTAGTTGCCTAGATTAGAAAGAAGCGGGGGGTGGAGAAGCCTTGGAGAAAAATCCCAAGAGGACATTAATTAGGAGACACAATCCCCAGCTCTGGAAGCATCGGGGAAGAGTGATACTTAAACTCCCAACCTGACGGAGTAACTTTGAATCATCTTTCATCTTCCCCTGGATCGGGTGTAATCTAATGACATTAGCTTGGCTTCACTCTAGTGAAATTGGCATCGGTGCTACAGAGGCATGGAGATTAAAACATACGAAATAAATGTTCCTGGGGTGACTGACAGTATAATGACATTCCAACAGGCAGCTCAATCAGCGCGAGACTAACAAAGGATCAGAGGGAACCAGCCAGACTCGCAATATCACCCGCAAATACAGATTTTTTTTTTTTAAATCCAGACTTTTTTTTTTACTTGACTGGCTTAGCCCCTATTCTTGGGAGTTTTCCCCAGGCTGTATACAGCCGTATTCGGGGTGGGGGATGGCAGTTGAACTCTATTAAAACCCATGCTCACCTGCTATTGAACTCTGTTAGCTCAATAGCCTTCTTCAGGGCTGGAGCGGAGATTTCTGTGCTGGGAAGTCAATGCGAGCATTGTGGGCTGCCCCCTCCCTCCTTTTGTCCCCGTACGACGAGAGGACTTGCAAACCCAAAACGGAGAAAGCTGCTTTTGGCACACAACTTCCCTTGATATTCAACCCCCACACGAGCACACACGGAGGTATCACACTTACCAAATTAAACCACCCAAATTGTTTTTTATAAAATCAGCCTCTCAGTAGGACAGCTGCCTTCTTACCCAGGCACAGCGCAGGCTGTAAGAGGCGAGCGATTATTCCACTTGATTTAACGGACAGCGTTTGTGATTGGTTTCGTGCACTGTGTGGCACCCCAGTAGGTGACAGAACTTTCACGTGCCAAGCTTATGCCTCGTGAGCCGCTGCCCTACAGGTACCATCACCGAACTGGCTGCTTTGGGAGCATCATCCTGCTGCTGCGGTCACAGCTCAGCCCCTGTCCAGCCTCACGCTGTACAACAAGCAGCTCTTACGGGAGCTGCTCTTTTGTTTCCAGGAGGAGCCAGGGTCCCCCTCGTGTCTGAGACCCCACAGCCACCCTGCCGTGGTCCCGGCATGGCATCCTTGTGACAGCCCACCTCCGCTCTCCAGCGACAACGGCATCGACCATCAGCCGCGAGGGCTGGCTGGCTCATCCCCTTTTGCAAGCCTGTGTCGCTGCAAACAGCCAAGAGCTTTTTGTTCCCTCGGACAGGGCGCTCGCTGCCCGCGCCGGCTTCCTGCGGGCGCTGAAAGCAAACCCAACTGTTTATACCTTGTAATGATGCTGTTTAGTCTGACTGCTGGGAAACAGAAATGCACGTGAAACCTAAGCCTCCGACGCCAAAGATAAGAAATCAGGACCCCTGGCAAACATCTGGCCATTTCCCCAGCACTGAACCCTCATCAAAGATTACAACAAACCCATGGAGAGAGACAGATACTTTTTTAAATGAGTATTTATAACAGGCTGGTAACTGGTAACCAGCAGGCTGACACCGCAGCTCTGCCATCACACCGGGACTCTGTGTGTTAATAAAGATTACTCATACAAGCAAAGCCGGCAAGATTAGGTCTCAAAGGAATAATCCCATACAAAGAATTCACTGTACCTCAACCTCCACAGGGCTAATAAAAAAAAAAAAAAAATGGTGAATTCAGTACATCAAATACCAGAACAAACAAACTGCAGCAATTAATGGGAGAGCTCATGTACCAAATGCTAAAACATAATGATTACACAAACAGCCTGCAGGGCAGCACCTTGAATGAGTAAGAGCTACAAGATCAAGACCAAACCTCTGGAAAATTAAATCCCCTACACCAAGGACTGTACTATGCCCTAAATGCCTGTGGCTCCTCCTCTGTCTAGGTCTGCACTCCTCACTCAGGCACCGTTTCCAGAAGCGGGTCTACCCCACTGCCATCTGCTCCTCAAGGCTTCAAGAGCATCTTTGATAAATGAGCTTTTCTGCATATCCACCATAAATTTCAGTAGATGCCACCCCAAAGCCATGTGTTTATTTTTCAAAGTCAAGACTTGATTAAAGTTCCTGAGGTTTTTCAGATTCATTTTTAATGTTTCCTTTCTGATACAGGGTCAGCATGTGGAAATTGGATAAGCACACACTAAAAATATAATTCTGTAGACAGCTTCAGCCCACACGAAAGGAAATCTTTCTTCTCGGAGAACCCACACTCTGCTGCCTGCAAAAAACCCAGCGTGTTTCTGACACCAGCGGATACACAAGGAAGCTCATCACTTCCACGTGTTAAGACTTTTACATAAACACTCGGACCGTCAGTACTATCCTACTCCACATTTCAATGCTGTCACTGCAAGCTGAGCCAAAATCATCCTCTCTTCTCTGCTAATAGCTGGGCTTAACACGAAAGTAAAACAAGCTCCAGGGGTACCCGAAATCCTCTCCTTTTTTGCTCGTTCATTCAAGAAAGCCACAAACAGACATGCTCTGCAGAAGAGCAGTTTCGCCCCCACCCTAACCAATCCTTTCCATAGGAATCTGCCAGAAGACGCTCCTCTATTAACTTTAAAACACACAAGGAAAACATCTAAACAACATTAATGAGAATCCTGCCCCTTAGCTTCGACGTTTACTGTCTCGTTTTAAAGGGGATACCTTTTATTTGGTTTAATGAAACACTAATTAATTGAAAGAAGAACTACATCTACCTTTTTGCTCGTTTCTTAGGCAAGGTGAGCGCGTGGGTTGCGCTCCTGGAACTGACATTTTTGGTTACTCATTACTGGGCTGCCGAAACATTTGCATGGGAAATATGTTTTTTCTCCACACTGAAAACAGGAAAGCTGCTTTTAACGGCTGCATCTCTGGGCTGGGAGCTGTGGGAGGTGATGATACCATGCTTTGCAAGGGGAGGCAGCCGCGGCTGTGGGGCAGTTCTGCTGGGAGTTAGAATGAGCCACAGGTTTTGCAAAGCCCCCCTCCCCCCCCGAGAAAAGCCGGGGAGAACCAAGATGTTGGGGGGCCTGTGTTCCTCGGGGAGGGGGGGGTTAGTTCTGCCTCAGCATCCCCGTGCAGTCCCCAGGGCGATGGGGTACCCACTGCTTTTCCCATTGCCCCCCCCGCAGGCAGCACCCCGGGCTGCGGAGAGGCACCCCCAGGGGGGCCCTGCACCGGGGCAGGAGGGCTGGGGGATGCGCCGGGCAGCGAGGCTGGGCGTCGGGGGGAGAGGAGGCGGGGG
>VYZW01050694.1:4703-50382 GCA_013401315.1 Balaeniceps rex
AGCTGTAGAAATGCAGCTCAGGGAAAACAGAAAAGTTTTAATTTCCCAGTGCCCCTATTATACTGCAGCTGTAACAGCCCTGTGTTTTTGTCAAGATCCACAATTTTCTTCTACTTACTTTCTTTTTTACATTTGATTCCAAGATGTTGTCACAGCAGCACATCTGGGAGAAGAACTTAGAGGCAACCATTGCAAGAAATGCTCACTCTTATGGGCCTCTATTCTAAAATCTTTGCAGAGGAAAAGAAAAATATATATGCATATTTATATGTCTATGGGCCTCTCTTTATGTTAATATCAAGTATTACGCTGGAATTACAAAAAGAACAAAAACTGTGCTGCATTTATGCTGAAAATACTTTCAATAAATCTAAAAAATATAGCCATTTAAAATGACAGCAGTTTTTAAAATCCATAATTTATAAAGGTATCTTTATAATTTTCATATCTGCAGGAAAAGCTGTTTGGGCAGTTTTAAAAGCTCACTGTAACGGCAATTGTAAACATCCAGTTGAAAAGCATAAAGATAAGTTGTTCATTTGCATTTTTATCTGTGTTGTCTTACAACCATTAATTGTGGAAATGAAACAGAGATATGTGTATTAAACCCCAGGCTACTAGAAATTAATATACATAGAGAATAGAAATATCTGGAAGTTAGGGATGACCTCCACGTTTCAGAGAAAGAGATTAATCAAAGCACAAGTTATAGTTTCCAATTTACTGCAAAACAACAGCTCCTATTTCATAATAACTATAGAAACAATCTACCAGTTTTAGCAGAACTCTCAGATTATCTGATAGTAACAAATAAGTAAAAGCCAATGCTCTGGTTTTTGGGGCATGAATCACTGCACAAAGCTAGGAGTACGTACGTTTGTTTAATTGCAATGAGTTTTAATCATAGGGTATTGAGTGGCATATATAGATTTAAATATCCACCTTCAGCAAAGCCATCGTTTGCATTCATTTTCAAGCCATTCAGAATTCAAGAGGGCAGATCCAAGCTGATGTAAATTGTCATAGCTGCATGACAGGCAATGAGGCCAAATGCAAATTTACACCAGCTGAGAATGGGTCCAAGTATTTGGCTATTTAAAGAATCAGCCACAGAAGGCTTACTCAGGTGATTGCTCCAGCTTACAGCCGATGAGGGTTAGGTATGTTCACACGGGCTAGGCAGAACTCTGAGGAGCTGTCAGAGCATCTCAGAGAAAAATTTGACTCCTGGTTTTATCTCAGAGTGGTACCCCTGGAAAGAATGTATTAACTGTAAACGTAATCAGCTTAAACTCTTAGAGTCTCATTGAATAAGCAAGTGAATTCTCCCAAGTCATATGAAGCTACGGTCCCCATGGACCATAATTTTAATTTAATGTTCTTATGTTAATAACTAGGAAATGTCATGGCATTTAAACTGCAGGACTGCATTGTAGCCAAATTCTTTATCAAATTTAAGGCTGCTCCCTATCACCATCTGAGGGATGTACCTCAGATGGGGCAAGAAGAAGGTAAAGAGGGCCAAGATGCTGCTTACAGTTAAAGGCCACCCTTCTGCGCCCACGTGGCAACTCTGACTGTGGGCAGCAGTCAAACTGGAAAAAATATCGATTGGGAAAAATATTCAACATGCATAATACCTATCTAAATGAATGTGATGCGGTCTTATAGAAATCAATATGAGCCTTCTCAAGTGAGGAGCTAGGATATCTTTCAACATACCTGACATTTTACTTATCATTTGTGAGTCCAAAAATGCTTCCCAAACTCCCCTGTAACACTCCAATAACTGCTAAAATGCAGAATTAGGAGCACAGCAGTCTGTAAGCAAATAGAGCAGTTCATTTGAGCATCCTCATCACTTGTTAGCTCCACTGAGGACTCATCAACAATTCTTTTGTGTTAGTCATGCAATTATTGTTATTGTTGCTTATTTTTGTGTAGCAGGTGTATCCTGCCTCTTACATTTCAGGACATATGAAAGTTTCCAAGGCAGCAAATTTACATTCATTAAGAAGTAGAGAGGAAAGGGCAGAATAATCTGCTTTTCACTACTCAAGAAGAGAGGCAGACCAAGGAAATTAAGAAACTTGCCCAAGTAAACCCATTTCCAGCAATTTCTCAAGCCCCCTCCAGGTTACATCTCTTAGCTGTAGTCTCACAGTTGACAAGACTGCATACGTGCAGGCACGAAGTCAGCGAAATAGCCAAAACCCAAGCCAGCTTTGCAGATCACAGTCTTGTCTCTGAATTTCATTCATACACTTTAAAAATGGAGGACTGCACCTCCTTTTTTGCTTCTGATCAGAATTACATAGAGAGACACATGGATAACAAAGTTTAATTTCCATCAGTTTTCAGTGAGGCTAGTCTCTTGCATTCCTAATACAGCTGATTCAAAATTTTTTCTTGAATCTCCATTTCCATCTCCACCTTCTCTAAAAATATTGATTCTCAGCTTCTTGCAGGCAATTCAAATTTTCTTACATGTCAAGGTCACTTGCAGTGACTTCTTACACGCTAGACTTCAGCTTCAGAATGGTCAAAAATGTTCAATGTGGTTTTGATCAGAAATATAAATTCTAATAAAACACTACTACAGTTGCAGTGAAACTTGTTGGGGAAAAAAGTGAAAAGAAATACTTCAACACTTTTTCAAACTTGTTGAAAAAGTGTTGAAAAGAAATATTTTGTTCGCAATGCATTACCTGCCCAGCTGTAATTCCCATACCCCCTTTTTCACATCAGGGCTTAGGTTCCCAAGTCACCTTGATGGATCTGAAAGAATTGCCCTCCACTGCGTATGTTACTGTATGAGCAAACGATCAGGGAATTGTGCCACCCAGCATGCAAGTTAACCAACCAGTCTTCAAATAGGGGCTAATCATGGCTGGAAACAGAAAACAGGTACTTTTCTTTGTATCAACGACCTACAGCTAGATGCTAATTCAGTTTACACAGCGCTTCACACAGATGTTGAACAATGTGAGGAAGACAACAGCTTTGAGAGAATGTGCAGGATAGCCCTTTCCACAGAAAGGGCAGCTACCCTTGGAGAGCTTCAGGGAAGGAAAGATCAATGCCTTTAAGGGCATCGCATCCAGTGAACACTTTTCCTGCAAAAAACATTTCATTTGGTGCATGTACAGAGCCTGGCACATCAGCTCTTTAGTCTACAACTGGAATACCTGTGTGATACTGTGGAGGAAATGAGTAATAAACATATTAATGAGACCATTATTAGTTAACCAATTCATTAATTTTAGTTCCTGCCTTCTGCAAGGGAATACTTGCACTTTCCCTGTATAAAGAGCAAAATAGTCAAAATAATACTTCTGTCCATACAGGCTAATATCACAGTTCACCTTACTCCCAGAGAAAGTTAGTAAACATTGATCTCTGGAAATCCTTTTGATCGGATACTTGGTTTTATCTATCAGCTTTTTTCAGATTTTTTTCTTTTTTTCCTCAGAGGAACACTTAAAGGAAAACATTGGTCAGATTCTGAGCTGTGCATCTCTGAGCCTGTCTTCCATACAAACACAGTCCTCCTTTCCACTCCCATAGATTGCTTGCAACAAAGAGGAGAAATAAAAAAAAGGGCTGTATAATGACTGATGATGTGCACTGCTGAATGGCATGTTCTTTTTACGTAATTGTAGCTCTCAAAGCAGCAACATTAGGACAGTATCTGCCTTCGGAAACAAACTGTCAACTGTAGGATCCCATATGAGCAACATCATTAGCCAATTCACTGTTGGATAAAAACCTTCTCATCTTAAACACTCCTACTTAGACTGAACTTCACCCACCCATGCTAGTAATTTCATTTTAAGGTTTCATTTCACCCAATGTATTTACCTAACTTTTTTTTTTTTAACTTCAGAATTTTAATCTAAGTCTCATTTTCCTTTTTAGCGAAAAAGCTGTGTTTAACCTTGCTGTACTTCAGCTGCTTGATTCAATACAATGGTTAATGCCATTTTCTACTGAGCTTTAGAAACATGAAAAAATACAATGTTGATGAGGACTGTATTGAATAGCTAACTTCTCATTATACCAGAGAAGTTCCATTATAATAGAGCACAGAGATTACCTTTGGGCTAATAAGATGAATGAAAAAGGGATCTAAAGCTGGACTCTTGTTCACATTACAAAGATTACATTTACTGCATGTTTCACCTTAGGCTCTCCGCTCATGTTTACCACGACTTAGATATCATAATCCCCATGAGAAGACTAAGGCACCAGGAAATTAAATAACATTTATTATTTAGAACATTTCATAACATTGTTTAGAAATAACAATTTCCTGGTCAATCAGGTGCTACTCTGTCCCAAACCCAGACGGAGGGGCTGGAATTATGGCTGGAATTGTATGCACTCTCACTTCACGGACACAGCTGCGAAGCTGTGATCCTTTCCCTCTTTCTATCTCTTCCCATCTTAGACCAAGACCTGTGTTCACTATCATCTCCTCCTCCTGCTACAGCATCAGAATTTCTAACCAGAAATGCTCAGGCAAGGACACAGGTGAAAATTTGTACAGCGTTATCAGTGTGCCTCAGCAAATATTTATTGTTAATATGTATTATCTATATTGGGATAAGCAAGATATCCCCCAGCCAAGAGCCAGAATCCTATTGTGCCAGACTCAGTAAACACACAGCATGATAAAGTTCCTTCTCTGAAGATCTGATATTTCTTGCTGGTTCCAGAGGAATTTTCTGCACAAAGCACTGTAGTGAATCTTGTGGTGCTTCAGCAATAACTTGTCATCACTGTGCTTTTGACAATTTGGGATAAAAGCTCCTCTTAGGCCTGTAATTTCTATAGCTCTGTATAAAAAGAAAATGGAGCTAAAGGAACAATGTTGCCAGCTGAAAAAAATAAGCATTGCAAGGCCCTGTGCCTTACATTCTTCTCTTTCAGTGACCTCTAAGATCTAAAGGAGAAGGTAAAGATCTGGGTCTAGGAGTAAGGAGCCAATGTGACCTTTTCTCTAAGCCAGACAATAAACAGTAAAGGGTATTGTTAATGCAGTGCACAGGCATTTAGCCACATGTCTCATTAACTTTAATGGGAGTCTCACCTAAATATCTGAACATCACTTCGAAAGTATACCCTGAAGTGTGATGTCTGGGGGGAAAAAAAAAAATGCCCAGAGAGAACATATAAAAAAAAGAAGAGAAATATGAAAGAGCAAGCCAGATACAAAAGTACACGTGTGGGTGGGAATACATAAGGGTTATTTGTGTGTTCACTGTGAAAAGAGGTAGCTAACCTCCCAACCAGACACGAAGGTGCTTCGAAGCAGTCAATAGAGAGGTAGAACATAACTAGAAGGGAAAGGTATCAAAGGACTGGTTCCATTAGCAGCAGCAGGGATAGCTATAGAAAAACATAAGGGGAATCCATAGGGAATATCAATCTGCAAACCCCAGTGTGACAGTTTTATGTTTCACCATAATTTAATATAATAGAGAGATGTAGGCACTAAAGCATTCAGGTTAAAGTATTCATGAATAATAAAATCATATTCATTTTATCTGGTCACATTCTATTCAAAATTATTTTACTACCTTCCAAAGGGTAAATCTGGCAAGGTTTTTGAACATGTTAAGATAATTTAAAAGTAACTGCTTAAGTTGTTTAAACCTTTAATGGCTTCTTCCATTTCAGTCTCTGTCAAAGCTATGAATCGAAGAGGGAGGAGAGGAAAAATATAATGTGCACATAGAGCAGAAGGGGACAGGTTGTACACAACAGGACTTGAAAAATAAATTTGCTTACAGAGAACTTCATATGTAAACGTGGAAATGTTTTGTTCAAAGTTAGCTTTGAAACTAAAAATGGCATCGTGAACAGGGCTGCTCTTTCACTTATACAGAATTATCACAGCTGGTTTTACTGATAAAAGTGAGTGTTAAGATCCCTACTGATACAGGCACTATCATTCAGCACAGTCCCAAACTTTTTATCATTCTTTCTGAGCCTTTCGAGTAAACCGGCAGTATGCTGCTGGCACTGTCCTGTCATCTTGGTGCCTTCTCCACTGGGACTGCTGCCCCAGGTAGCCCAGAAACACTGCCACTTCTTTACCCCCGTCACAAGGCCACCGCTGCTTCGTCCCACTGCCTCAGCTTTGATGCTGTTCGCTCTGCAGTCCCTCCGGTAAAGGTGGCAGCCAGGACACTGCTGCGTCATGCCCTTCAATGCCTCCTGTTCTCATTGCACGGAGCAGAAACACCTGAGCTGCTCTCAAGCCAGCACAGGTTTGCTAAAAATTATTGACTTGGGCCCTGTGTCACACCTCTAGGCAAAGCACAGAGGTCCATTTCATCATCCAGAGATCGCCGCCATGCAACAGCAGCACAGGGTTCATTAGCCTGGAAGGAGCACTGCTGCTGCTTCCACGAGCTAGCGGGGCTGTTGGCAGAAGGCACCGAATCATGCCACATCCACACACCCTCACGGTTATTTTAAGCTTTTGAGCTCTGGAAATCATAGAGTATGAAGAAGAGCAAGGTATTTTTATTTCTAATATTTCATGGGCTTTATTCCCATGTAGGCTTCAGGCCTGATCCAGAAGAGCTTTTGGGCACGTGCTGAAAACACATGAATAACCCGACGACTTCAAGCTGCTTGGTTCCTCCCTTCCACCCTGGGATTTGGCATGCTTTTCCTAGAGCCAGGCAAAAGAAACTGCAAATCATTAACTAAATAATCTTTGCCCATGACAAAGACATTAATCAAAATGTCGGTATTCGTGTTCCAGAGGGGCATTTAAACCATCATCTATTCATTTGCTCCAATATAACCCAATGTCACTTCTACTGAACAGCATTCAGATTTCCTTCCAAAAGTATGACAGTATCTAAACTAATTTTAGCTTTATGTAACAACTTCTATTAAAAAAAACATGCAGTATTTATGGGATTGAGCAAAAGAAAAAAAATCTGTTGGGAAAGTCAGTATTGTGTCAAGTGAATAGAAGGAAATATTCAGTATTTGAACACATGCAGCCTGCCACCTGGACAAACCTTTTTAATAAAAAATAGCCAATCTTTTCTTCTCAACAGTGCAAACCTGATTGTTAAATTCCCATGTGCCCTAGTACCCCCTCCCTCTCATTTCTCAACAATTCAAATACCTCAATTTTAAATCCTTCAAGAGCAAATCTTCAACTGTGCATAAAATGTAAATTCAGCAAGCAAAAATTCCCCAAACAAAACAACCCACATCCCTTTCAAGCCTATATCACCATGCATTTATTTCTCCCTACAACAAAATGTTTTTGTCATGAGGTAAACAAAACGCAAGACAATAATTCTAGAAATCCTGTTATATTATACAAATTATCCCACAATTGGAAACAAGGCTGGTTTACTCTACAGAGAGAGCAAGAAACATGCTAAAAACATAACTTTCCAGGAAATACTTGGTTTCCTGATTATTTTCCTTTTTATTGGGAAACTAAGGAGAAAAAAATGGAGCTGATGCTTTAATGTAATCCCTGCTATAATGTATAATCGCGGTGCTGAACATGCCTTTCTTGTTGGAAAAGCTAATAATCGGTAATTTTGAAGAGGGAATACAAGACCTTGGAAAAATATAGGCGTAGAAGTGATTTTGTGTAATAAATGATGTAATTATCATAGTTTTTAATGCAAGTCCTATTGGCTTTGATGAAGCACTTTATCATCT
The DNA here is from genome assembly GCA_013401315.1 of Balaeniceps rex. Lineage (NCBI taxonomy): Eukaryota > Metazoa > Chordata > Aves > Pelecaniformes > Balaenicipitidae > Balaeniceps > Balaeniceps rex. The sequence continues at coordinate 12,411 of VYZW01050694.1, forward strand.
TGAAGTATGCCTACAGAGAGAAGGTAAAATGACTGACGGCATGTCCTGACAGGGGTTTGTGAGCAGCACATGTCAAGCCATCTTAATATAGCGATTCAGCCAACAAGAAAAGGCTTTCTGGAATAAAAACAAAAGTCACAACTCAGCACATAACAGAGGTCTCCTCCTTTAAGTAAAAGCTTTGTCATTAAGCCGCAAGTCTGATGTAATTTAACCAACTTCACTGTGGTTCCTATAACCAGGATAGGAACCTCGAGGTGGTGTTGGTGAGGACACGTACGTATTTGTATCCCGTGGGTCAGCTTCACACACAGCAAGTCTTCTCCTGCAATCTCCTTATTACTTAAGTGATAGCTTGTAATGGTTTCATCTCTTCATTAACAAGAATAGTTGGAAAAAAGATTTACCTAAATGGCAGGATCATGTAAATGTAAAGAATTTTAATATATTTTTAGTTAAAAAAATGGGTGCTATCTTATGAGATACATCCAGGAAATTCATTCTTATCCCAGTTTCTTCAGTCCTAATGAAGACCGTTGCTTATCTAGCTGTTCGTTACACAACATTCCCATAGTAGAGTGACCAAGGCATTTGTACTGATCTCATTTACAGCTCCTTATTTCCTAGCTGCTGTTTACAGAAGCTGAATGGCAATAACAACAACAAAGTACTTTGCTCTTTATTTATGGGCTGCTGGAAAATTAAAACATTGAGAGGAAAACCTTCCAAGTATCTAGGTTGATGTCTGGCCTCCCAGCTACATCATACAGCCTCTGAAAGTTCCCAGGTCTGTGCAAGATCTCTCAAAATTCAGAGAAATTAACCTATTTCTCAGAAGAGTTCATTAACCTGGACCCTGCACTACCCTCGCATGGCTGCATTGACTCCAGAGCTCATTTCTGGATCTGGAATTAGCTTATGAAGCTGTTCATATTCCCACACATCATCGTTCATGACCTAAAGCCCCTGACTCTTGCACTGATTCCTCTTCTCTGGACCAATCCACTTCCTGCAGCAAACAGATGGAATAAATATAGCTAGGCAGGTGCATGCAGAAAATGAATAATTAGAAGATGCAGGCTGGGAATGCTGTAAAATGAAGAAGTGCAGAACCAGTGAGCGTGGTAAGAGAGCAGTTCCCTAACTCTTGTGAAAGGAGGCAGAGACAGAAACAACATCTAAGAAGGTCAGATACATTTTTTTTCCATACATTACTGTCAGCTCCACTAAGATCACCTGTCACCAGCTATTTTTTTTCTACTAACAGGCAGTGGGGCTCACATACTCCATGGAGTACACTGGACAGGACAACAGAATACGGATTGTCTTTATGGCCTGAAGAACCAGTTCTGTAAGTGATTTAAATCTATATCATGCACTATAGTCACAAAAGCAGATTACAGAAGTTTAGCTAGCATCTGCCTAAAACACCGCCTTTACAGTTTATTTTACTCACTGGTTTCAGCCTACAGATCTACTCAAAGCTTGAACATCTACACTGTGTAGGACATTCAGTTTCTAAGCTGGTCTCCATGTGAATCCAAACTTCAGCCTAAAAAAAAAATCCTTGAAAGGACCAGATGGCAAGTAACATGTTTTCCTACCATCCTGTATTCTTAGTGACTTAACCTTTGTTACTTGAATTAATGTGATAAAGCACTGATTGCAAACTTTGATAGTTAACATCTGTGCACAGTACCTTGATTTAGCATAGAGTTCTCTAATTTGGGTTAAAAAAATGCATATATAATACATAGTGCTGTAACATATAACTCCAGTCTCAACCGTGGTCAATAAATAGCAAATGAAAAACAGCAGGAAGAGAAAAAAGGAAAAAAAGAGATTGTTAACCTTCGTTATTTCACCGATGCAGTTTGAAGTGCACATTGTGAACGTCCCAGAACAATTGATGGTGCAGTGAACACGCGAAGGAGGAGGGAAAAGCCAGACAGTAATGGGATCTCTCAGACTGATTATTTGACTGGTAAAAGGTATATGAATCTCCACCCTGAGGACCAAGAGATGTTTGTTCTTTTTCACACATCAGAGCTAAGTGCTATTGTTTCAGAGGTGGAGAAGGTTGTGGGCTTTTGGGGTGGTTTTTTTTTTTGCTGAAGAGCTCATGTACCGAAAAATACAGTTTGGGGGAACAAAATCATGAAGTATTTGTCAGGTGGGTCACGTCTGAGTAATAGTCATTTGACAAAAATAATAAAAAACCCACAATAGTTTTATTCAGAGTTTCTTCATTTAGGATATTTCCAGAACTCTTTACTGCAGCGTTTAAAAAGGGGTTAGAAACTGAAAAACAAACTACACATTTTGATTTCCAGCAAAGAAAATATTTTAAGTTAAATAAAAAAAAATCTTCACTGTGGGCAGAAAACCAATAAATCATTTCTGCATTCAATTCTAATTTCTCTGTCAACTTCTCTTTGATTATACACCCAGGAGCATGATGAGGACTAAGCTATAGGCTACCTCATCTGCAGTGTGTAGTAATTCCCCACTAGAGATGTTCATTATGTCTACAGGCACTAGTCCAGTGGAACAAGTCTGCTAGATATCTATTGCTAGGTTTTAAACATTAAAAAAAACCCACAGTAATCACAGCCACCTAGGCTCTACCATAACAGCAAGAGGAATAATGAGGGCTGGCTGGGTGAGGGCAGCCTGGCTGGGTCACTGCTGGTGAAGGCAATAGAGCAGGGTAGCAGTCACAAATCGAGGGGCTGGGAGCACAAAGCCATGGGTTTGTAGATTGAGCTGAGAGTTTAGGGAATTTGCTGGATGCTCAGTTGGCAGCAGGACCAAAGAGAAGACTCTCAGATGCATTTGCTGGGCCAGGCAGTTTTGGATGCGAAACATGGTATAATTCCTCCTCTGACTGCCGCTTCAGAGTACATCAGCAAGCCCCACTCAAGGCTGCCCTCGGAGGCCATTTGGCAGGTGAGCCAGTGGCCACCTGCCTGGTAGGCAGAACTTTTTGTTCCGAGCATGTCCCATTGCTTCTCGGCCAGATCAGCTGGCTGCCTTTGGCTTCCAGGTGGGACTCAAGCTGTTGTTGACCCTTGAAGCTTTTCAGGGTAGGCTTGGTTCTCACCAGAGAGACCATCTCCTTTCATCCCTCCTCCTGCCACCCTGCAGCAGCTAATGCCAGCAGAGGTAATCAGCCAAGGAGTCCCTGAGTTCACATGGCTGAAGTGAGGGCAAGACAAGGACCCTGGAATGAGCACAGCTGGATGCAGACATGGTGGGCAATAGAAAAGAGGGGGTCAAGAGACCCCTTCTGTCAGGTGTTCCACTCCACTAATATGGAGCAACCTTGCAACTGCTTCTCCACATCCCCAGTAAATTCCTTTCTGGAATGTCTTTCCCTACTGGTCTATCCCATATTTTATTTATTAAGCTTAGCAACAGACTGGGGGTGGGGGGAAAAACAAACAAACAAAATCACAAAAGCCACAGTAAAAAGGCAAAACATACTGCTCAGGTTCCTGCATCAAAACACATTGGCAGGCAGTGGGAACTAATAATTTAGTTTTTAACTTGATGGATGTTTCTGCTACGTATAGACATTCTTAAACTAAAATGAAGCTAAGCCAAAAATATTTATCAAAGGTCATCAACTTATTAGCTGTGTAATAGTATTGTCATCATTTTGGCTTGCAGCTCACTGAAATTCTAGTCATTGGTTTGAACAAGGTTGTGTCAGGTAATGTTCCCATAAAACAAAAGGACAGTTCTTGCCCTAAACAGTTTACCTATAGAATAGCATACATTGCCTTTGCTACTGCCTCTCTCTTTTTACTTGTCATAACTCAAGGAGGACATCACTGATGTTGCTGCAGATCAACTAGGATCTCATCTATTGGATCTTAAATTCTGAATTCTTACTTTCTGCTCTCTTTGACTTCCACAGGAAGGTTACATATGTTTCCCTTCCCTCCCCCACATCTCCCAGCCCCAGATCAGGTTCTTCATGCAGAGTACTGGGAAAAATGAAGTTGGGTTTATGTTAGGACAAGGGTGTTCTACTTCAGTTATTTATTGCAGTAATCACCCCATGGAACTGTGCTTTCCTCAAATTGCACATATAAATTATCAGCTATTACTCCCTCCTGCAAAGGTTGATGCAACCTCTTGTTTTACAGGTATAGTGAAATTTAGAGGTTAAAACATGCTTATGACTTGATTTTTCTCCCTGCTTCACCAGCTGCAAGGAAACAGCAAAGGAAGCCAACATATTACCATATGAGCAGCTTATATGCTAACTGGAATTATATATAAGCTTTGTGAAGCATTCTGAAACGCTATACATGAGCTTTGAGAGATCTAGCTTCTCACTGCTATTCATTTTTCAATTTTCAGCTTCAAAGATCTTGGACATTCTCCTCTAGGCTCATCTACAAGCAGGAATCCAAGGTCTAGTCACATTGGATGATTTTCTCAGACACAGGATTTGTTGCAGCAGTCTTGAGACAAACCAGGAGAAGAAAAAAGGAAGAAAGTTTATGCAATATTAGAGTTGCTTTTATTTTCCCCATATGCCATGACAATCCTATTGTCCTTCAGAGATGAAAGTAAATTTACTTTGTGGAATATGACTAAGATTATTATGGGGTTTTGTACTTTATAATCTGCTTTTCACCAAGTCTTTTGTGCACTTTCATGCAAAACTGTTCTCTGTGGTTCCGTGTTAGCTATTGTTGGAGATACAAGAGCCCCACTGACTGCTAACAAACAGCACTACTGGAATGAGGCCATACCCCAACAAGAGATTTAATAAGAGAAGCACAGGAGATGCCATGCCACCTGGTGAAGCCAGTCACAGGTAGAACAAGAAGATGCCAAGGAAAGCTAATGTCAAATGCTGTCTGTCAAGGGGGAAAAGCCTTTCAGAGGCGAAGCTGCTGTCAACAGGAAGGTGAGTGGTGTATAGTCACCATCTCAAGAACCTTCAGGTATTAGAGAGAGGGTCCCTAAAAGCTGTGGTGTACTGGTGAAAGAAGGTACGAGCAATCAGTAGCATCCATATTATTTGTATATATATATATCTTTTAAGGTATACCTATAAGACATTTAAAATAATATAGGTACCCTAGAGAGTTGGGCACTTGGCCATGGGTTGTAAACATTGCTCTGTAACAACTGCTCTTTCCATTTCTTAGGGCAGTGATTCTCAAGCCTTTTTATTCTATTTTCCTCCCCATGAGATATATAATACACTGTGCTCTCTAAAGCCAGTGTTTCTCAGGCTTGCGATGAGCCTTTTCCTTACAACCCTATGGGCAATGCATATATTCCTCAGCAAGAAGGTCTCAAGCCTGCTGCTAGCCAAGATCTTGCTTTCCCCAAGTTCCCTCTCACCTTTTCCAAGGAGTGCTGATCTAAGTATGCCCCCTCCCTCTACCCAGTAGGCACAGGGATTTTACCCAAGCCTGTGGCCACTGCTGTTGTGGCCTCCAGTAGTACGTAGGGTGGGATGGACAACACAGAGGTGACACAAGCTTTCTCTGCTAGAGATATTTCTGTCTCAGAGCAGGGCTCTCTGCCCTGCAAGAGGCCATTCAGAGTCCACTGAGACAGGGTTCCCCCACAACATCTCGTACACCTTAACAGCACATCCCAACACACCTCTGGGTTCTTCCCTACATGCTGGTGGTGGGAACTCCTGCCAGGGAGCCAAGCACAGGCTGCAGCTCACCACCCAGAACCAGCCCCACAGTACCTGAGCACAAGGAGCAGGGCAGGTCCAGGGGCAACAGGCAGCTTCAACCAAGAGCCCAGATCATCAGACAACCTTGTGGTAACAACGCAGACCCAAGGTCCAGTCAGGAACTCTAGCCCCAGGTCAGGGTCCACATGAACTGGGGCCACAGCCAAGTCAGAAACCAACACTCCTTCAGCACAATTAAACCAGACTGAAGACCCTGGGCTGAGCTTAAATAGAGGCCCTGGCCCATGGGCGGGGTGGGTGGAAGCCTCAGGTGAGGCTGGTCAGGGCCATCAGGACCTCCGAGCGCCCTTGGGGCCCCACCACTCCCTTACTATCTCCTGTTCCCTATCCACGGTATTCAAACTCAATAATCAATATTTAAAAATCATCCAGTGAGGACACACGATTGAGATACAAAGGTATTTTTTCATACCTTTGTATTCAATTCAGAAAGGCTGTGGGGCTGGACCCTCAGCTGCTGAACACGACCGGGAGCTGTATCAGTTAACAGCAGTAGAGGATTTAGCACATGATTTTGTTCATCTAACCCATCACATTGACCAGTCTTTTTTATTAATCTGAGCATTTAAATGAGTTCTTAGTAGAAAAAAGTAACTGGAGCTGCAAAAAAGGAACAAGGTAAGGCAAGGACAAATACATAATTATCTTGAATGTGAAAAAAACGGTGCAGCAGAAGTTCATGTTCCTTTGTGTGGAACACAGCCCAGTTAATGTACAATTTAGATGCAATAGTTTTCTCTGGCTGGGAAATCAGTTTGATTTTTTTTTTTCCCCCCAGCTTATCCTTTTAACATTTTCCTGGAGAATAGAATGACGATAGAACTGAACTGCTGCAGCAGGCTGTACAAATTCATTAATGACATTAGCAAAATAATGACTTCAAACGTGTGTCAGCACAGGCAGTAGCACTACACTTTTGTTGAGAGTCTTCCAGCATTCCACTTCTGCCATAATGTGAACACACAGCTTTGTCATCCCCACTGCAAGAAATATAAGGTCTTAAAAAAGCTATATTTGCCACGTTCCTGCACATGCTCTCCTCGTAATTTTGGATATCGAGGCCCGAGTTGGCAATCAACTAGACTTTCCATTGCCCTCTAGAAGAAGTTTTTAGATAGGAACAATCTTCTGAGGTTACTTAGTCTTTCTTTCAGAAATCAGCCATGAAGATGAACAAGCCAGATGTTTTCCCCCCACTAATTAGACAGCCTGAGTTGGACCCACAGCTCCTCCAGAATACAGTGAAGGCTCTGTGTCACTTGTGCTTCCCTGCTGGTATCTGGTGTGTCTAATGCGCAGCGTGGTCCAGCACATGCTGCTGCCTTCCTCCTTACGGCCCAGGAGACCTGCTCGCCCCTTGGAGGCATTTCCATGCCTGTTCTGGAACCCTAAAGCAGCCAAATGGGTGTTTCTGTGCACAGAACTCTGGCCCCATATGTGGAATTTGGATGGGAAATGCTGTCTGGGTCTAAAATTGAATGTTTATTGCCCCCCAACAGCCTACAATTTGGAACATCTTTAAAAAGATGAGGGAAGGAGCTGCTAAATTGAATCAGGAGAAGGCAAACTGAAATGGTGAGGGGTGCCAGTGTAGCTGGGGGGGCAGCAGTAGCAGGAAGCAATTAAGGCAATGCTGCTGCCCTTGGGGCATGAGTTATTTATCGAATTGGACCTATCTAAAAATCTGTGCAGCCTTTAGATTGAATATTTTTTCACCTAAACTGGCTGACTGTTTGTGACAACCCTCCCCTCCTTTATTTGTTTAGCTTTGCGAGTGGTTAAATCCTGCTAGAATAATGCCCTGCCACCCACTGAAAGGACTGAAATTACAAAAAAACCCGCAGGAATAACGGGTTGTCTGCAGGATCGCATTGCTCCCTCTGTACGTCTTTCCCTGTCGCAGCCTTGCTGTCTGTCTAGTTCATATTTAGACCTTTCTGCCATCACCCCTCCTTGGCTTGTTGCTGTGCTTCAGGTCTCTTTTTCACAGTTTTACAGTCTTTAACACAACCAGTTCTGTTCTCAGCCAGCACTACTGCTATATACATGATTTATTTATTATAATGAAGTTAATGATGCAGGGTTACAATGGAGGAGATATTGGGAGAGTCCAGTGAAGGAACCAAACCATGTAACGATAGCGACCTGCCCACTAACCCTTCAGACAAGACCACGAAATGAGACTTCCAGGGCGGTGGAGCTAACAGAACGACAGACAACAGAAACACTGAATATTTAAATAATAATAATGAATAAAGCTTTGGTTTTTAGAGCTTTCATCACAAGTTCTGCTGATGCATTGAGAAAGTTTATAAAGCTCAATGGGAAATTTTAATAAGAGGTAATAACAGCACTCTCATCCACTAAAAGAACCTGATTCTGACCTATTTTATAATAGGGTTATTCAAAATAACTCCACTGACATCACAACACACTGGGACAAGAAAAAATAGGATCAGTCCCTTGGCATTCATAAAATAATCTGAGAACAGTCTTGTGGCAAGGTGTGTACATCCTTTGGGTGGGTGAAAAAGAGATGAATGAGGCCTGCAGGCTACCAGGGCATTGACAACACAAAACCATAAAAAGCTGAGAATGTTCCCACTTAATTCACTTCATCTTTGCTGGGTACACGTGCTTACAGGGTGACGGGAGAAGAGACAGAGATGTCTAATCCTGCTGTTGAGAAATCTTAAATTAGACCTGAGATTAAAGGTTATGCCGTGGCACAACTGAAGCACGGGTACATCTGAGCTAGGTTTAGCTAAAACACCTGAAAATGGGGGGCAAAGGCTTTAGGTGCTCGGTCTTGTATGGCCTGTCTTTGCTGCCGCCGTTAGCAGAAGTAGCTACACAAGCCTTGCTGTGGTAGACTCGTATCGTCTGCTTGTAGCAGGGAAGGTACCTGTACAGAGGTTGACTTTTAAGTACTGAAACGAAGAGAATCGTTAGCTAGAAATCCGGCTTTCTGTGGAGAACTGGGCCTGGGGTTGTTGTGTTATTGCCTCTCAGGAGGCAAGTCCTGATGCCAAGAATCTCTTCCTCTAGTCTTTCTTCCTCACACGTATCACTAAACGTTACTGCAGTGAAGTGGCTGACACCTCTCTGCCTTCAAACCTTTCTTCTTCCTTGGAGCTGTCAAAGTGCTTTTGTCAACAAACATGAATAGATCCAGCCATTGCTTTCTGTTAAAAAGCAAAACAAAAATTCACTTCAGGCTCATAAGAAAGGCGAGGAAGGGGAAAAAAAAAAAACTTTTTTTTGATAAAGTCTCACTTTTGTATTACTATTTGAATTACCTTAACTCTTCTTTCATGTACTAATCTTCAGACTTTCCTCATTTGTGAGCTCCACTTCATTTGTTAAGGTTTTTAAATCCTTAGTTATTTCTTTCAAGTTGTTTTGGTTTGGTTTGTTTTTTCAAGAAGACTTTCTTCTCATACGCTCCCTGCTCTGGCTATAGTAATTTCACGAGAAGAAGAGAAGAATGATCTCACTTCTCATGCTTATAACAAACAATTCTATTAGCTGATCTAAAAATAAACTGTAAAAAAAAGCAAAAAAAAAGCACTCTTTGAGACATGTTTCAGCAAGTGCTCGTGTCCAGACTGATCTAATAAAGGTTTAAATTGAGGTTTGAAGTTGTAGGAGGTTGTAAAAATGAATGACCTGTCTACAAGGATTTACCTCTGCTCTCTCCTCTGAAAGGAATTTGCTTAAAATTCCCCTCTTGCAACCGTGGCTGTGAGGATCCCACCCTCTGACCTCTGCATTATTCGTTATCCACCTTTTTTGCTGTCTCAGTGCCTTCAACCTTTTCAACCCTCCTCCCTTCTGACGCATCTCAGAGGTTGTAGGATCTTTATTCTCCTCTTCCCCCCACACTGTTCCTCTCTCTTTTCGTATGTGAATGTGGTGGATGACTTCCCCAAACGCTCTACAGGCAAATCTTCCCGTGGGTTGACCTCCCATTTTGTGGAGTAAAGCTGTAATATGTCTTTGTCAGCTCATACCTGAGCATATGGTGGTATTTTAGTTGTGAATAATTTCCTCAGTCTCCATAAGGAGGTAGGGAAGAACTATGCATAGAGAAACTCTTTTTTTTTTTTTTTAATCCTTGGTACCTGATCCAAAGCTCCTTGGAGTTGTCTGGTGTTTCATAAATGACTTGGAAGAAACACATTCGTACTTCTCATTCATTGCAGACATCCTTCACTGCGTGGCATGTTGTGTTTTTTTTTCTCTTCTCAGTGTAGAGGTTGAGGGTCCAAATGACCCTTTACAAATCTGTGTGGCCCTGTGACTCCTGGTTTGTGTGTCTTTGCCCATCCGATAGTGATCTGCTGTGCAAAACCAGCTGCACAGGTCATTGCATTTCCCATGTTTTCTCCAGACCATTTTGGCGGTGGGACTGCGGTCATCAACAGTTATGAAGGTGCGAGCCAATGGAGGGAAAAGAGAGAAGGTGTAATAGCGCAGTCGCGTTCCTTTACGCTTAATACGTATGGGCTATTTTAATATTTAATTTTTTTTTTAAATGGAAAGTACACACATTGAGAATTATTCCATTATGTATCTCTTATGCATCAGGATACCCTGTGTCTCTTATTAGCTGAAGTGAAACAGAAACTACCTAGGTGAAACCTAGGAAAACCCTAAAGAAGATGGTTTCCCAATAAAACAGGGTTTCTTTAAAATAAAGGGAAATATCAAAGCATTACAGTTGTAAAGCAGAAGTTACAAGAAGGACATTAAGTTTCTCTGGCATAAAGGGAGTGCAAACTAAATCAGAAACACTTTCCTCCACTGTTTTTCTGTCATCTAATGCCTGTGCTAAGGAAACAGCCCCCAGAAGGACTCCTGCAGAAGATAACAGATGTTTTCCTCCGATTAACCTGGAATGGAGTGGGTTTAACGTGTGCCAAATCCCGAAGTCCTTACTCAGGCAAAACTGCCAGAACCTGCATTAATAATGCCAGAAGGACGCGATATAAGTATCAAAATGCAAAATAAAATCCATTCAGTAATACAGTGTAAAACAATTCAAGTCGAGCCTAAAATGGTGTGTTGGCTTCAGAGCTGATGTGTTTTGACAAAGTAATGGTCTGCTCCAAAGTGTTTTGCTAGCAGGCGGAGAGGGTAGGGCATGGGCTGTGAAGTATTGGATGAATGATAGGAAAAGAAAGAATCCCAGTCCTCTGAACATCTCTGCTTTCATCCTAGGCAAAATTAGACATCAGGAAATACATTGAATGAAACCTTTCTTTCCAATAAACACTTAAAAAAATATATCTGAACAGATGATTTAAGAGGACAATGACACAGAAGTGTGTAATGAATCTGGACCTGTGCTGCTGCATTTATACAGGCTTTCCAGCAATAAAGTCAGTTAAAAGACAAATTAATTGTATGCTTCCTCTTCAAGAGAAAGAGACCAATGGTAGTTACTATGGCAACTACTTGCAATTCATCCTATTAACTTTCTTATTGCAGGAACAATCAATAATGATACAGATCGCTTTAGGATAAAATATACATGAAGGCTTTTAAAAAAATATATTGTTTGCTCTATTTTCAAATAAAATCTGATATGTTCTTGAAAAAGCAAAGGCAATGTTAGACAGAAGCAAAATGTGGATTTGCCAGAAGGAGGTGAGGCAAATTGTACCAAAATCCATCTTCTCCTCTTAGCAACTTCAGCAAACTGTTCAGATTAATTTCTTCTGAAATGTTTTGACATTTGTGTTCGCTCTGATTGTGAAGGTTATACCTTATTTAAAGGCATAATACTGTGTGCTGATATCTCTGCTCAAACTGGCCGGATGTATTCACACTTTTTAGGAGGACTAGGTAACTACAGGAAAAACCTTTTGGAAATGCTGTGCTATCAGCACTGATGCCTCACCTTCTTAAAGAGCTACCGCAGGTCTTGTATTCTCTATTTCACATTATTTTTCAGATGTGGAACAGCAAGAGGGACCCAGCCAGATACTTCCCGACTCCTGTGACCCAGGCAGCAATAACAGCCAGGCGTAGTCTCCCTGCTGAAGAATTTCTACATTTTGGCGTGGTGTATAGGGTACTGTAAATTCTCTATCTTCCCCTGTTGGATTTTGTGGTTGCTAGGAGATATAAATGTCCTGAGGTTTGCATCCAACCCATGGTATTTGCTCGCACCTTGTTCTGGAGACTACATTGGCTTTAGAAGTACTCAGCCACCAGCAGAAAGCTACCCCGTATGGGAATGAATCTAATTTATGAGTGTGCTGAAGAAGTAGGAAACTTCAAGAACAGTTTTAGGTTGCGTGATTTGTCAGTGGAAGTTGGCATTGTAGGGATGTCTGGATGGGCAGCAGATATGAAGTAAAGAATAGTGGTTAGGACACCGGGTTGGGTCTTGAGAAATGTTTATTTCTTAACTCAGCTGAGACTTTTCTGTGAGGTTTTACATAATAACTTACCTCGTGTGTTTTTCCTTGTCTCACATGTGGATGATACTGTGCTCCCTTGCAAATATTGAGAGAATGGAGTAGTCATGACTCTAAGGTACCTGGATGTCAGATTGATGCAGGCACATAATTTAAAAGTTGTGCCTTCTCAAGGACATCACAGAGCATTGCAAATATTAGCCTTAGATTGCTTTAAGCGTTTCTTTCCTAAATCTGAGGGAATCTTCCCATTTCTTTCAGTGATATTTGAATCAGACTAACTGCCTGCAACCTGTATGAACAGGGAGGACCTATTCCAGCCCCCAATATTTTTCCATCCAAGTCACTGTTCCAAGTCTCTTCTCGTTGAATATGGCCCTGTTGATGACTCAAGCTCTGTTTATGTGCATACTACTGTAAATATGTAAGACACTAACATTTTCCAGTTCATAATGCTTGAAAAGTCAGATATGGTTTACCGCTATTTCACTTACAGGTAGGAATCATAATATATTATAGCAAATTTAATGCGGTAGCACTGTGCGGATTGCTGAGGGCATCGTCTCATGAATGTGTCAGTCTTCTAACACCGCAGAGTTCTCTGAAGACGCGTTTCATTAGATCGAGTACATAAATCTGAGCTGCCTGGGAAGGAGGAATGCTGGAACAGGAATATTTCTCTGTGTTACAGAGAAGTTTGCGCATCTTAACTTTATACATCTGTTGCCATTTCATAAGCCAGAATTCTACTTGTGTTTCTTCTGACTTACAGAAGTTGGTCCTTTCTAAAGAAATTCTAAATTCAGTTCATCCTCAAAGGAAGAATACAAAATACTTTTAAATAGAAAAGTGGAAGATACTGCACAAGTTAATTTACTTCAAACTGAAGCTTTTGATCTGCTGTTCTTCGATCACTTCATTAATATAAAACCGACCAAAACGGTAACATCTTAACCTTTTCTTCCAACTCTCCCCTACTACTAAGTCATTTAATTTTTTCCATGTCACTTGAATTCTTGATCTACAAGTCACCTTTGCCTCTTCTCTCTATTGCTTCAAACTCTGTATATATTATACATTTCTCTCTTACCCCAAACCCTGAAACACTGTTCCCTTGCAGCTGCCCATCTACCCAAAACAAAACAAAAAAAACACCCTCCACATCTTATCTCACAAGTATTTCGGTATTTCTTTCTTGCCTTCTGTAGTCTTTCTCCAGGCCATACAAAAGCTATTTCAGGGTCACAGGGCTTCTCAAAAGACCATCTCAACTGTGGGTGCAGACTTTGCGATGTCTAACCATACTTGCTGTATATTCTTCTTCTTAATGCTCTTTCTCAGGCCCACCACAGAAATACATAAATATATCTTTATTAACCTGATCGGTCTCTTGCTTTTTTCCCTCCTCACTCCACCCCTTATTTTAAACAACTATAAAATCAACAAATATCAATATCATTAACCAGGTTCAATCTATGCCTTCATTTAAAGAAAGGTGTTAGTGAGAAGAGAATGTGGCTTGCTATGCTTACCAAAAAAATGCAAAAAAATCCGTGCTTTTGGCTGTTCTTGTATCAGCCCAATAAAAGAAGACCTGACAATCGATCTGTCAGTTTGGGGTTTTTATAAAAAAAGATGAGTAGCAATTCCCGGAGGATGCATTTAAAAGCTCTACACAACTGATCTCTACTTTAAGACTTAGTTTCTCCTGCCCTTTTAGTTTTTTCCTCCACTCTTAACTTTTAAAAATCTTAAGGGGAAACTGTCACAGTATATTTGTAAAGTACACAGCGAAATACGAAGGCTCTTCCAATACCAATAGTGCTGTGCATATTGGGAGTCTTCATCCAAACGGTTTAGTTATATATTACACCAAATCAAGATGTTGAGAATCAAAATAGTATCATCATAAACTGGATTTAGGGACTGCTTGGAGTATGAAAGCAATAACTGAGACTTCACAAGGAGGGCTTCTCTGTTGTTAGAGAAACCCGTACAATATATCTGGGAAATGGTTCAGTGGGGATCATTGTAGCAGGTGGCACCGAGAGCTGAGAGTACGGTGCCAGCAGAGATTAAAAAAACCCACAAGACCTGGCAAGAAAAGCCAAAGCAACATGATGCCATCAATTTAGGTTCTTGCTGCCTCAGCTGCCATAGCCTGTGTTCATGGATGAGAGTTGTGACTGAGTGATATGAAATAAAAGAGAGGAGACTGACCAGTCACTTGGAAAATAACTGAACATGCTTCAATGTTTGTTGCAAATAGTGTTTTTTTAAGAAAACTTGGTCCTGAACTCCTAACTATTTGAGGAACAGTGCAAGATTTGGTAAACTTGCTCTATTTCAGATCACAAAGATAAAGAGTCTCACTTAAAAATACACGTGTAGACATTTTACCCGGCAGGAACCGCTGTTTGCATTTGTAGTCTTTGAATGAAATAGCACGAATTAGTGCAACAGAAAGCAGCGTGTGCGTGCACGCGTGTGAGAAAGGCTTTTGCAAGGCGGGCGGTAGAGGTGTGAGTCTGGCCCTCTGCAGTGCTCCCTGGTGCTGGTAGCTCCTCCTTGAGCACACTGCCTCTTGCAAATACTGTCTGGGGACTTGCAATTCTCAACACACTGTAATGGTGAGAAGCTGAATTTAAGATCGCACGTTCCCTTTTGTAAGCCAGGACCCTGCAAACTAGAGCTTGCCACTGTAGAGCCTCTTGTGGATTTATATGTGGATGGACAAATCTGCAGTCCTAGCGTCGCTCAAAATGTCCCTGGTTCGTGCCCTTCACATGAGATAACACAAGAAAACCACATGGGCATAGTGAAGACAAAACTGTTAATGTGCGGTTATTCGCTTTCCAGTGATCACTGAATATCTAACTTGAGGATATCTAAAGCCCACATTTATAATATACGGCTACCATAGCACACGCATTGAGGATTTCAGATGACTGTGCCAATTCAGGGCGCTTTCAAGGTTTTGTCTCCAATGATGACTGTACAAGTATTCTATAGTTACTGAAGTAGGCAAACAAGAAAGCTTCTCACCTTTATTCTTTTGCTTCTGTATTTCCATAGCTTTACTAAGACAAAATAGAAAACCTACGTGTCGCTGAAAACTACATAAATGCATTGGTCATCTTGTAGCAGGGTTCCATTAATCAATAGCCCAGAGATAAATAAAAAGATAACAGAAGCTTCTAGAAAGAAGCTTGCTTACTTTGGACTGTAACAGAACCCACTAATTCTTAGGATTCTTATAGTTAGTTACAGGCTCTGAATGATGGGGCATAAAGTCAGCTTAAACCAATTGCAGATTTGAATAGTATGCATTACCTGTTAAGCATTTCTTATGCTTTACAGAAGAGTTCCTTACTCAGTGCTGGTAGGAACCTGGCACTTCTGATGATGGGATCAAAGTAGGGATAGTAAAGGATGCAGCACTTGAGACCAGTTGTACGGGATTCTCATGATAAGCCATCCAGACATGTGGTAAGGGACGGTAGAGTGAAGCCAGGTTTAAAAAACAAAACTATAACAGCAAAGTGAAAATAAAATGCTTTCTCCCTTCTATTTGAGGTTTGCATTTCAGAATCTTCCCTCTTGAAGTATGGCTGTTCTCTCTCTATAGATGTGATGACCTCTGACCATAAGAAATTAAGTTCAATGATTTTCTGATTTCTTTGGAATATTAGCCTCATAGGGAACTAAATGTCACGTAAGACTGCAATTTTTTGAATACTAAGTTACACCTTCTCAACACAGGTGGATCGCCACATGAACATATCTTAAACTATTTTTGAAAAAGCCTTATATATCCAACAATTTAAACAGGGATTCAAAACCCTTTTACTGAAGGTCATGTTATTTATTCAGCTGGAATATTTATTTTGCCTTTTGATCAATAGTTGCTGTACCGATTCCTCTGTTATCTCTAATTCTGTGTCAGTCAATTCCCTTTTTTCAGTTAAAAATGTGATGAAATTATTAAAAAAAAGTCCAAATTGGATATCCATGTGCTGATTCAAGCTCTGTAGTGTTGGTGGAAATACAGCTCATGATTTTGTTAGACTTTGAGTTAGACCCACACTTTGGGACATTATCTGTCTCAGTATTATGCATCTTCTATTTCTCTGCTTCATCTGAATTAAGGTTTGGTGCCCTTCTTGCTGCTCCTACAGAAAAATGCTGTAGTCACTACGACATCTGAGATGCACCCAATCTCTCCTTTATTTCCCTGAAGTTACTTCTGTGTTTAAATAATGTCAACTTTAATTGTGTTTGAGATGAAGGTAGAGGAAAACTGAGGGATTGACTCTCTGGTCTCATGGTTAATGCACTCCGATTTGGGATGAGGAGAGGTGTCAAGTTCAATTCTCTGCTTCAAATAAGGAGGATGGATTTGAACTTAAATCTCCTGTATTCCTGTGATTAACCCTGGGCAGCTGAATGAAGGGCTCTATTTCTCCCTTCTTCCTCCCGGTTGTGCTTTGATCTGATCAGGACAACATTCAGATCTGTATGTTAGGAATGGCATAAGTATGTCCCTTCGGTCGGGGATAAGCACTTCATCTCCCAAAAAGCAAGACTGAAGCCACAATATATTCCTCAGTATTTCCTTCTGGCAGATGTAGGTGGTGTCGTTGTAAGCAGGCTGGCTTTTATTCAGGACTGCATCATCACTGCATCCCACTAAGAGCACGGTGGACCTGAGAATACCACCAAGAGGCTGGTTCCAGAGGTGGTGTGCAGGTTTTGGCTGGGATAGAGTTAATTTTCTTCGCAGTAGCTAGCATGGGGCTATGTTTTGGATTTGTGCTGCAAACAGTGTTGATAACACAGGGATGTTTTCGTTACTGCTGAGCAGTGCTTGCACAGAGCCAAGGTCTTTTCTGCTCCTCACCCCACCCCACCAGCAAGCAGGCTGGGGGGGAACGAGATGTTAGGAGGGGACACGGCCGGGACAGCTGACCCCACCTGACCCAAGGGATATCCCACACCATATGATGTCACGCTCAGCACATAAAGCTGGGGGAAGAAGAAGGAAAGGGGGGAGGTTTGGAGTGATGGCGTTTGTCTTCCCAAGTAATGGTTACACGTGACGGTGCCCTGCTTTCCTGGGGATGGCCAAACACCTGCCTGCCGATGGGAAGTAGGGAATAAATTCCTTGCTTTGCTTTGCTTGTGTGCACGGCTTTTGCTTTACTTATTAAACTTGTCTTTATCCCAACCCACAAGTTTTCTCACTTTTACCCTTCCAGTTCTCTCCCCCGTCCCACTGCAGGGGAGTGAGCAAGTGCTTAGTTGTCGGCTGGGGTTAAACCACGACAGGTGGGAAAGCAGCGCCAGGCTGGCATCCATCCTGTGCATCTAAACCCATAGCCTTTAGCTGAGTTACCTAAGATGGGGATTATTTCATTCCCTGTTATACTAGAGACGTGTGTCTCCATTGGAGTGTTAGATGTAAAGCATGCCGAAAACTTTGAAGGAAGATAACATTAACAGTCTGTAGTTCTCTCCTCCTTGACGGTACCAAGAGCAGGTCTCCCACTGATACCAGTTAGTAGCATCCAGCCTGCTGCCAACGCAATAAGTCTATTTTTTTAAGAGGCTAACAACTCTGTGGGAAGGTCGGAGGGTACCTTACTATGGGAGCAGTCAGCATCCATCAAGAGATGCTACAAATTCTGCAGGTGGTGTAGCTTGCATGCTCAAGTACTACTCAATGTCTGTTCCAGAAACATCTGACCTTAATTTGCTATGAATTATCTTCAAAGGGAGCTTGACTTCTTTCCAGCTAAAATGTTGTGACTAGAGAAAGAAAACAAAACACACAAGGGTTAAAAATGAGGCGGGATAAATAAATAAAGCATGTTTGATAGGATAATGTTCTGAGACCAGCTGCTGCTGAACAAACATTTATTATTATAAATCATCAGAGGCCTAATAAAATATAGACTTACCAGAACAATACCAAACAAAAATGCTTATGTAATAATTAAATATGCAAAATTCACAGCTCCCTAGAAAATTAATTTTGTCAGGGACAGGTCCAGATCTATTCCACTTGCATGCAAATCACACATAGACAGCAGCGCAGAAAATCCTATGCCTTTGCTAAGATTTATTTAATCATTTAAAGCGTGATTTGTGTTGAGACAATGAAGACATAATTGTAAAATACTCCTGGTTATAACATAGCAGTGCTAGAGAATTCCAAGTAAATGCTCAGGTTCTGGCCTTCTTTCTACTGGGGGAAAGAGCGGGATGTATTAAAAACGCTAGACATGACGAGCTGTACGAACAGGTGCTTGGGTAAACCTAAGATTTCCTTCCATTATTTATTCCTACGAGCTAATATGACAATATTACTGGAATTCAGCACAAAGTAGCCAAATTCAGAACACAAAAAGCTACAGAGAAGGAACAGCGCTGGCTGGGAAGCCAGGCAATAGGAAAAGGACAGACGTTATGAAATGTTTTCCATGTTAAAGAGTGTGAACGTGTGTGTTCACATATGGTCGCAGAGAAGAGCTGAGTTGTGTTTTCCAGAGCTATAACCGGAGTATATTAGCTCTCCTGGTGTGAGATCCTGTGAGACTGTAAGGCATAAATAGGTCCTGCAAAGTTAAGCAGTATCAATGCATTCTCCCCAGGCAGAACGGAGATAAAAATAACTTGGGTTTAGTGAGAAGGGAGGGAAGCAAATAAAACATTTTTAAAAAACAGCAAAGCAAACAATCTCTTTAGATGGTGACAACAGCTGAGGAAGCTGAGGGTGATGGTGAGATCATGAACACTTCAGCCTTCCCGGAACAGACGCCTGAGCCTTCCCACTGGAAGTCCATTTGTTGCAATGCAAAATGGCGGTATTTCACTTCTGTGACTCCCAATTACTCTAAATGAAACCGAAGCTGCTTTGACCCCGCTCTTTTAAACCTGAGCCTGAATGAAATAGCAAATTTAAATAAGACGCTGTCTGAAAGCTGAAGGGCGATGGAGTGGTGAGCAGCAAACAGTGCTGATGTAGCTCAGGGGGTGGGAATGTTTGCTTGCACATGTTACACACCATCACTTGTATTTACATTATCTTCAATCTCTTTCCCTGAAATCTCTCCTGAGTCCCTGCACAGATAAGTCTGCCTGAGCACTCTCAGCCTGTCAACACTCTGTGGCACTGCGGTGTCACTCCCCAAAGGGATGCTTTTCCAAGGCATGGCTTTTGACAGTGGCATCCAAAATGACAACCCCTGTTCTGCTTGGAAGTTTCAGCAGCCTTTTGGTACCTCTTTCTGCCGCGCCGGGTATTCACCATCTGCGTTGAATGGAAAGCAGTAGATGCTGTCAAGCTGCAGAATAAAACAATAATTTCCCTTTACTTGGTGACAAGATCTTTGACTGGCACGGGGTTAAGCTGAGCAAGTAGTGAGTGGCTTTAGAAAAGGAGCTGAAGATACCACAGATTCATAAAATGACATTTTAATCAAGCCTTGAGCAATTTGCTAATTACATTCAACTGCACTTAAAGGAAAAACAGGAGTTGTCAGGATTTTGTAGAGACAAGCAGAAAATTGGTTTGGGTACACCGCTGATTATTATGAATACCTCAGTGCCATATTATCCAGGGAAGACACAGTGGCAGATCCCAGCAAAAGTCATATTTGCAATTTTCTTTCCAACTTCACTTTGGAGTAAATTTGGTCACCAGTTTGTTCTTCTTTTTTTTCCTTGCAGTACGTCTTTTCTATATTTAAGTATGTATAATGGATCTGCTAAAAAACATCAGAGACCATTAAGCCAGAGAAGCATGAAATCAAGTAGAAATTATTATTTTAATTCTATGCACTTGTGCATAACAGTATGAACATGGTGCCAAATAAACATTCATCAGAACTCCAGCTAGTACTCAAGACAGTAATCTGATTTTCAGTTTGGAAGCAGGCAATATATGCCTGCATACATTTCAAGAGAAATTTAGCTGCAAAAAACAGCTTGTAGATTTTCTGACAGGCAAAAGAAAATGTCAATTACTCAATAGTAACTTTATTGTCAAAAAAACCCTCTTCAAATGGCAGCACTGGGGCTTGACAGACAAGTACCAGTCTGTAAACTTTGTTAATCATGTGTGCGATACAGAAACATAAGCTCAGTGTTCATTAACTTTGGATGATCCTGCCTCATCATGAGCAGGTTCAGAGTCTCAATCTCACGTATCATTCTAAAGGGAATCTCCCGTTTGACTTGGTCTAGTTTGTGGCGGAGATCCTTGGTGTGTTGCAGGCACAGGAAAACGGATGCCCTGATCTCTGCCGTGCTCTGTACAGACGTTCTGCCTTGCAGTGAACCTGGAGGCATGGCAAAGGTGGGATAGAGTACAAGCCAGTTCGAAAATCTGTTTAACTGGTGATGGACAACTGGCCAAAGAGGAAGATTCTTTCGCTCTAGAATAGACCAAAACTTGACATTTCTGTTTTGGGATAACAAAGTTGTTATGAGACATGGATGTTATCTAATTAGGAAATCTAATGTTGTTTCTCCTCTGTAACAGGATGTCGTGGTTTAGCCCCAGTCAGCAACTGAGCACCACGCAGCCGCTCGCTCACCCTCCCCCTCCCCAGTGGGATGGGGGAGAGAATTGGAAGGGCAAAAGAAAACTGGCGGGTTGAGGTAAAAACAGTTTAATAATTGAAATAAAATAATAATAATAATAATGATAGCAATAAAATTGCAATGAAAAGAACGAGAGAGAGAGAAACAAAACCCAGGAAAAAAAAAAACAAGTGATGCAACCGCTCACCACCTGCCGACCGACACCCAGCCAGTCCCCGAGCAGCGATCGCTGCCCCCCGGCCAACTCCCCCCAGTTTCTATACTGAGCGTGACATCATATGGTATGGAATAGCCCTTTGGTCAGTTTGGGTCAGCTGTCCTGGCTGTGCCCCCTCCCAGTTTCTCGTGCACCTGGCAGAGCATGGGAAGCTGAAAAAGAAAGTCCCTGACTGGTGTAAGCACTGCTTAGCAACAACTAAACCATCAGTGTGTTATCAGCATTCTTCTTACACTAAATTCAAAACACAGCACTATGCCAGCTACTAGGAAGAAAATTAACTCTAACCCAGCCAAAACCAGGACACAGGACTAATTCTAAACTGCAGTATTAAACTTGCTCTAGGTGCATGTTATAGTAGAGTTTGGTCAAAAATTCTGAATACATTTTTCAGTCAACAGTTCTGATTTGCCATTCTCTGATTCTCTATTAAGGTATCACGCTCAGGGCTTAGGCACACAACGAAGTTACCTTGTACCATCTATACCTTCCAGCAGCGTTGGCGGGCAGACTCTAAGCCTTGCCATAATGCAAAGTAATTTAAGTTCATGTAACATTTCTGTATAAAAGGCTAAGCTAATTTGAAATACCTTATTTGCCGGAAGCTGAGAGAAGGCACGTGGATAGCTGCTGCTGGTCAGCTCTGCTTTCTTATTTCTGTGTTGATCCTAAGAAAGGTGCTAGTTTGATATCTCCACACTTCTGGGGGGAAAAAAAAAAGTTACTCACAACTTGATTCACTTGCTTTATAATGTAGCCAGCGGAGCCATAGAATCATAGAATCATAGAATGCTTTGGGTTGGAATCACACAAACACCAAAGAGCTGTATTTTGCGAGGCAATATGTAAATACACTATCAGGGGCACATCCTGCCTATAGGCTTTGTAGTCTGCCGACATAGTGCAAGGTCCTGATTTGTTGAAGATTCAGATATATGCCTGGCTTCTTGCACCGCGTGCGTCCTGTCCAACCCCAGTGATTTTGCTCTGTGTGTAAAGTGAAGAGTGTTCATAAATACGGAGAATGATGTTTACAGCAGTGATCATATGATGGGGAAGAAGCAAAAAATGCTTTACTATAATGATGTAAACGCTTGAGGTCTTGTCTTCAGCATCATAGGGAGACAGGAACTGAAACGTTAAACCCTCTCCCAGTTCCTTCACCACAAAACTGGTCTCTTCACTTGGCAATACCAAGCAACTTCTCAGCCAATACTCATGAAACTCATGCTGAGGTAAGAAATGAAGTGGTTTCTCCTTTCTGTTTCACCAAGTACCCAGGAATAGCAGTTTATTTACAGTATAAACATTCAAGTGATTTTCAAGCTACAGCAGTTTTTTACCAACAGCTGCCTCAATTATCCTAAAAATGTTCAAATGTGATCTGTAAAATGAGTCCATGCCTCAAAACAGAAACTTCTTGTACACTGAGCTAAGAATAAGTGAACATGCCTGTATGCTTTCTTACTCCTGTCATAATGTGTTTGCAAGACATATTCGTGAATAATAATTCTCACAGTAGAAATGGAATATATTAATCACAATTAGCCTTTTTAAGTGCTGCTTTCCTGTCTCCATGGCCCACTCCGCCATTCATGCTTTCTTTTATGGAGCAGCTTACAGAGCAACATGAGTTTCCTTGTGAAAATTCCTGGACTTTAAATATAGCTGATTTTAGCCCTTACGTGGCACTGATGCTCAAGTGCTGATGGAGCTGGGGAGGACGTGCCAGGCTGTGACGGCACGGCTCGCGCTGCGCAGTGCATCTGTGCAGAAGAGGAGCTGCCTCTGAAGGGTTTAAGGGAGATGACCTCCAGTAGTAACGGATACAGGGCTGCGACTGCCTAGCTTACACTCAGTTAATTCATTTTAAAGCAAGATCTCTTTTACAGGAAGGCAGCTGTGGTACTTTTAGAGAGATAAGTAGAGTAATGCTCTATTACAAGCCGACATAGCTATTTCCTACCTGTTACGGTGTTCGAATGCCACCACCACCACCATGCAGCTCAGTGAGAAGGAAAGGGACCCATGCTTTCTGGAGAGGGATTGAAAGCCAGTGGAAAAGGGCATTCCCCAAGGGTCTTAAGGGAACCTGCAGAGGAGAGTCTAATCTGGGCTCCCTGAATCGCAGCTTGGTATTTGAGGCTTTTAACAACCTATCTTCACTAGTCTCACTGCATCTTAAAAGGGCTCTGAGCACACGGGCAATTCCTGGGTATGTCAGCAACCCATTTACAGCTATTAATAAATTCAGTAGACAAAAGGTGAGGGAAAGTGGGAAAGAGGTAGGCAATCAAAGCTTGAGTTTATAGAGTAAGAAAATAAATAGCGGAAGCAATTGAAAAGGAAGAAGTCCTCTCAAGTATTTTATGTCACTTAAGTACGATCTTGATGAGCATCCTTGAAGAACAAAAGCTAGCATAACAGGGAGAAAGCACCATGTGATGGATGCACTCGACCCCTTGACCAGCCTGGCGGTGGTTTGGTGCAAGCTCTGGAAGAGGTAAAGACCTGAGCTGTAGCTGGGCTGTGAACTCCTCATGTTTCAATCTGTTCTCTGAAAACCCACAAAGCAGCAGACTGTTAATCATGCGATTAACACATGAATAGCGGGTGGCTTTTCCAAGACTCATTTAGCAAGGAACAAAGAGAGTTGTGGGTACAAGGAGTCTCATGCTTACCTTTTCCACCGCATGCAATTTGACTACAAGCCAACCACTTTATCATATAAATATGACAGCCTAAGTGAGCCTTCTTTGAGCTCTCCCTGCTAGGCAGCGTGGCTGCATGGTGGTGATCTCCCCTTGAGCTGGGACACCTCTCAAGGTTGCTCATCAAGGCAGAGAGAGCTTTTACCAATGACAGATCTTTGGTAAGCGACCGATATTGCGTGTAACCTTGTAGTACGATATC
The DNA here is from genome assembly GCA_013401315.1 of Balaeniceps rex. Lineage (NCBI taxonomy): Eukaryota > Metazoa > Chordata > Aves > Pelecaniformes > Balaenicipitidae > Balaeniceps > Balaeniceps rex. The sequence goes on from VYZW01050694.1 coordinate 36,316, forward strand.
TTTGACTTTGTCTTGGTAACTCTGATTGCATGCTGAATTGATGCTAATGAAACATTACCTACACTTTGCATGTACAATCCCTCGGACATAAACCGTTGTCCAAGTCTGAGACTAAGATCAGACCTAGATGCATCTAAGCTCCATCGGGAGTTTAGAAAGCAAGGGGGTCTACTCTGAACCTCGTGACTCAGCAGGAGGGTCCTCCTTACCCTTTTGCATCCACGGTCTCTCTGTGAATCATTTTAACTCAAGTGTAATTCAATTTTCCTTCGTATGTTTCTCCCATGCAGTAATTAATAGAGTGAACCCTGCCATCGAACTTTGTTAAGTCGCACTTTTGCAACATCATATTAAAACAACTTTTGCTAATACCTTTGACAGTGATTCTTTAAGTGATCTAAATCACTCATTTTCACGACACACCAGCCTCTTCCTCCCCAGATAAATAATCTGATGTAGTAGATGATACATTATAATTGAAAGCTGAATATTTCAATAGCTCTTCTCCTCGCTTTCCAGTGGTAGGTTGGTTTAATGGTCATGGTTTAACACCATCAACTGCACTGGGCCATTCCCCTTCAGTGATAAGTGAAGAGTTCATGTAGTTTCTGTGTAAAATGCAAAGTAAAGCATCTCAGCCCACATGCTGCCTTTCAGCATGGAAATAAATGGCTGTGAGGAAAGGATGAAACAATATTTCCCCGCTTTCCTTGCTTTTCTGGCTTCTTGATGTTGTCTGTGCTGCCCTTTGCTCTGTCATCTCTCCCTGGCTCTCAGAAGAAGGAGGGTACTGTGGCATACTAAAGAGCTGAAGGCAGTTAATGAATAACAAAATGGAGAGTGCACTTTCACAGAATGAATGCCTTAAAGAAGGGTAAGGCATTCGAAATCCCCAAAGTTTCAGTGAGGGAAAAGAGGCGTATCTCTTCTCAGTTTGCACTGTGTGAGAAGGAGCTGTGAACTCAGGAGGGTCTCCGGCTGGCATTATAGTGGTGACATCTTCCATAGCCCTTAGAGCAACAGCTTTCACTCCTGCTCTTTCACTTTTAAGGGTACTTAGGTCCTTTGGGACAGTTCCAGCCTTGGCGCCGCAACCCTTATGGAACTGACCCTGAGAGAAAGCCATAGCCCAGACGTGTGCATCCAAACTCTTCACACCGCACATGGGAAGGCCAAAACACCTCAGCAAAGTAAGCCAGAATATCCACAGCTCTGTGGAAAATCACCTGGAGCGGCTTCCTAGAGCTTAAACCCCAAAGTCACCCAGGCCCTTCCTGCATCTCCATTCCTGATGCCTGCTCTGCCTGTGACTGCTTGTGCCAACATAGCAGCCAACCTCCGGCCTCACCTCCTGCTAGATTAGCTGACCTACAAGAATTCTGGTCTCTAAACTAATAAACAAGAATACTATAAAGTACCCTATACTGTTGTCTTTGCTGAGGAAATTTGCTGATCCTGTATCTGTTCAGGTGATCGCCATCAATCAAAGTTGCTTCGGAACAGTGAATCTGCAANTTTTCCAAGACTCATTTAGCAAGGAACAAAGAGAGTTGTGGGTACAAGGAGTCTCATGCTTACCTTTTCCACCGCATGCAATTTGACTACAAGCCAACCACTTTATCATATAAATATGACAGCCTAAGTGAGCCTTCTTTGAGCTCTCCCTGCTAGGCAGCGTGGCTGCATGGTGGTGATCTCCCCTTGAGCTGGGACACCTCTCAAGGTTGCTCATCAAGGCAGAGAGAGCTTTTACCAATGACAGATCTTTGGTAAGCGACCGATATTGCGTGTAACCTTGTAGTACGATATCTTTGACTTTGTCTTGGTAACTCTGATTGCATGCTGAATTGATGCTAATGAAACATTACCTACACTTTGCATGTACAATCCCTCGGACATAAACCGTTGTCCAAGTCTGAGACTAAGATCAGACCTAGATGCATCTAAGCTCCATCGGGAGTTTAGAAAGCAAGGGGGTCTACTCTGAACCTCGTGACTCAGCAGGAGGGTCCTCCTTACCCTTTTGCATCCACGGTCTCTCTGTGAATCATTTTAACTCAAGTGTAATTCAATTTTCCTTCGTATGTTTCTCCCATGCAGTAATTAATAGAGTGAACCCTGCCATCGAACTTTGTTAAGTCGCACTTTTGCAACATCATATTAAAACAACTTTTGCTAATACCTTTGACAGTGATTCTTTAAGTGATCTAAATCACTCATTTTCACGACACACCAGCCTCTTCCTCCCCAGATAAATAATCTGATGTAGTAGATGATACATTATAATTGAAAGCTGAATATTTCAATAGCTCTTCTCCTCGCTTTCCAGTGGTAGGTTGGTTTAATGGTCATGGTTTAACACCATCAACTGCACTGGGCCATTCCCCTTCAGTGATAAGTGAAGAGTTCATGTAGTTTCTGTGTAAAATGCAAAGTAAAGCATCTCAGCCCACATGCTGCCTTTCAGCATGGAAATAAATGGCTGTGAGGAAAGGATGAAACAATATTTCCCCGCTTTCCTTGCTTTTCTGGCTTCTTGATGTTGTCTGTGCTGCCCTTTGCTCTGTCATCTCTCCCTGGCTCTCAGAAGAAGGAGGGTACTGTGGCATACTAAAGAGCTGAAGGCAGTTAATGAATAACAAAATGGAGAGTGCACTTTCACAGAATGAATGCCTTAAAGAAGGGTAAGGCATTCGAAATCCCCAAAGTTTCAGTGAGGGAAAAGAGGCGTATCNAATAAATAGCGGAAGCAATTGAAAAGGAAGAAGTCCTCTCAAGTATTTTATGTCACTTAAGTACGATCTTGATGAGCATCCTTGAAGAACAAAAGCTAGCATAACAGGGAGAAAGCACCATGTGATGGATGCACTCGACCCCTTGACCAGCCTGGCGGTGGTTTGGTGCAAGCTCTGGAAGAGGTAAAGACCTGAGCTGTAGCTGGGCTGTGAACTCCTCATGTTTCAATCTGTTCTCTGAAAACCCACAAAGCAGCAGACTGTTAATCATGCGATTAACACATGAATAGCGGGTGGCTTTTCCAAGACTCATTTAGCAAGGAACAAAGAGAGTTGTGGGTACAAGGAGTCTCATGCTTACCTTTTCCACCGCATGCAATTTGACTACAAGCCAACCACTTTATCATATAAATATGACAGCCTAAGTGAGCCTTCTTTGAGCTCTCCCTGCTAGGCAGCGTGGCTGCATGGTGGTGATCTCCCCTTGAGCTGGGACACCTCTCAAGGTTGCTCATCAAGGCAGAGAGAGCTTTTACCAATGACAGATCTTTGGTAAGCGACCGATATTGCGTGTAACCTTGTAGTACGATATCTTTGACTTTGTCTTGGTAACTCTGATTGCATGCTGAATTGATGCTAATGAAACATTACCTACACTTTGCATGTACAATCCCTCGGACATAAACCGTTGTCCAAGTCTGAGACTAAGATCAGACCTAGATGCATCTAAGCTCCATCGGGAGTTTAGAAAGCAAGGGGGTCTACTCTGAACCTCGTGACTCAGCAGGAGGGTCCTCCTTACCCTTTTGCATCCACGGTCTCTCTGTGAATCATTTTAACTCAAGTGTAATTCAATTTTCCTTCGTATGTTTCTCCCATGCAGTAATTAATAGAGTGAACCCTGCCATCGAACTTTGTTAAGTCGCACTTTTGCAACATCATATTAAAACAACTTTTGCTAATACCTTTGACAGTGATTCTTTAAGTGATCTAAATCACTCATTTTCACGACACACCAGCCTCTTCCTCCCCAGATAAATAATCTGATGTAGTAGATGATACATTATAATTGAAAGCTGAATATTTCAATAGCTCTTCTCCTCGCTTTCCAGTGGTAGGTTGGTTTAATGGTCATGGTTTAACACCATCAACTGCACTGGGCCATTCCCCTTCAGTGATAAGTGAAGAGTTCATGTAGTTTCTGTGTAAAATGCAAAGTAAAGCATCTCAGCCCACATGCTGCCTTTCAGCATGGAAATAAATGGCTGTGAGGAAAGGATGAAACAATATTTCCCCGCTTTCCTTGCTTTTCTGGCTTCTTGATGTTGTCTGTGCTGCCCTTTGCTCTGTCATCTCTCCCTGGCTCTCAGAAGAAGGAGGGTACTGTGGCATACTAAAGAGCTGAAGGCAGTTAATGAATAACAAAATGGAGAGTGCACTTTCACAGAATGAATGCCTTAAAGAAGGGTAAGGCATTCGAAATCCCCAAAGTTTCAGTGAGGGAAAAGAGGCGTATCTCTTCTCAGTTTGCACTGTGTGAGAAGGAGCTGTGAACTCAGGAGGGTCTCCGGCTGGCATTATAGTGGTGACATCTTCCATAGCCCTTAGAGCAACAGCTTTCACTCCTGCTCTTTCACTTTTAAGGGTACTTAGGTCCTTTGGGACAGTTCCAGCCTTGGCGCCGCAACCCTTATGGAACTGACCCTGAGAGAAAGCCATAGCCCAGACGTGTGCATCCAAACTCTTCACACCGCACATGGGAAGGCCAAAACACCTCAGCAAAGTAAGCCAGAATATCCACAGCTCTGTGGAAAATCACCTGGAGCGGCTTCCTAGAGCTTAAACCCCAAAGTCACCCAGGCCCTTCCTGCATCTCCATTCCTGATGCCTGCTCTGCCTGTGACTGCTTGTGCCAACATAGCAGCCAACCTCCGGCCTCACCTCCTGCTAGATTAGCTGACCTACAAGAATTCTGGTCTCTAAACTAATAAACAAGAATACTATAAAGTACCCTATACTGTTGTCTTTGCTGAGGAAATTTGCTGATCCTGTATCTGTTCAGGTGATCGCCATCAATCAAAGTTGCTTCGGAACAGTGAATCTGCAAAAATACACAACCCAAACTCATAGCCTAAGTGAAATGCAAGTCCTACAAGAGATAATTGTGTATGTGGTTATCATCAAAATCACTAGCTGGGAAAGGGAAGAAGGACTACTAGTAGTATCTTTAAAAATGCTGCATAATTCGAAGAAAGAACTATGTAGAAAGCTTTTTTTGGAATGAGATAAGGAAAGGAAGGTACAATATTGCCTTTTATTAATTTCTCATAAGACTCCAGATTTTTTCTCCATGTCATTCTCCTAACTAACAGGTTATATCTCTCATTTGATGTGCACTGTACTCTCAGTGCTGTCTTGAAATCTTTCCACTAAGACAGACAAGGCGTGACGCTGCAGATGCTCTTTGAGATCCCCTTGCCCCTGCTCATGGACTGTGGCAGGTATGGGGCCATACCTTTTTGCTCACCAGTACCTTGACTGAACAGAGACAGTCTCTAGCAAAAGGAGTGTTTAGCTGATCAGATGAGACCACACAAATATCTAAAGAACCCGTGCTCGAGCCAGAGAGGCACATTTCTGAAGATAAACCTGAAGCAAGCAACTGTATGGGTTTATTTAATACCTTTCACGTGGGAGAAGACATCTCCCTGTGGCTTTGGTTGAACACTCCCCAGTTAAACCACCTCACAGACAACAGATATGCAGCAAGACTATAGCTCCTACAGTGTTGCTTTAATATGGAAGAGGAAAAGAAGAATATTCTGCAGTTGTGTAAGCCTCTTCCCTCGCAGGGAGCTGGCTCGGGAGCCAGCCGCTCTCAGCTCCAGTGTCTCCTCTTGCAACGCATTTCTTAGGCACTCGAATACCCTGTGATAGGTACCTTGGCCTGCACACCTCGCGCATCTGCACAGACACTACAAAATTTTCGTTTAATCTATCAGGTAAGGAGCTTTGGGCTGGTCGTAGGACAGCAATGCAGCTAACCATTCCAGCGTTTAGCTCCAGCAGCTTTTCCCGTGCGATATCAGCATAGGTTTGGAAAAGAGCTGCCTGTGCATGAATTAGTGTCTTCGTATTCGTGTGCCTGGAATGTATTATCTTCCCGGCATGGTTTGCTGTCTTTTACAGAAGAGGATGGCAGAGACGAGAGGAAAAGTAAAGCAATCGAGAGTTTCAAAGTGTCTAATTTATTTGGAGCTTTTCACACAGTTTCAACCGATAGCGAGTGGCCTCCAGTTCCTCCTGGGCTGCCGTGGATTAGGAGTGGTTTAGGGCTACCTCCCCAATCCTGGTGCTTATTAACACTTAGCTGGCCAGGGAAAAACAGTGGAAGAGATGTTTTGGGGGTGTTTGCTAGGATTTAAGGTCTTTTGAGCTAACTGTAAACTTCACTTTAGTCCTAATGTAACAGAGCCATCAAAGTGAAGTATTGATTAAACTGCAACACTAGGCAGGCTGGAAAACTCAGTTTTGAGGTAAATCTTTGACTATTTTTCACAGCAAACAAGACCTTCCTGACAGCACTCTGCCTCCCGTCAGGGGGCCAGTGACATGCCCAACCTTTTGCTGCAGAAATCTTGTGGGCTGGCAGCAGCAGGAGAGCTGGGACCAGGCTGCGTGCTATCTGCTGAGTGTTATCAGCTTAATTACAGTAAATGTCTGCCTTTGGTTATATGCTGAGACTTTTTTTCCTTTCCGCTGCTTTGCTTTTCTCTTCCACATCACCAGCACCAGCTCCACTTCACTTCTAAATGTCTTTCCCCTGGATAATTCAGATTGCAATCTCTTTTGCCGGTTGTTTTTGTTGTGACCTCTTAATTTCCTGAGTTTCTGACACATTATTTATTTCTTGTTGACATGTTGGAAAGAATAAAGCAACAGAGAAAACAACAGAGAATGACGCTGAATACATTTGTCTGCTGGTCTTCCTCTTCAGCCCTTAGTGCTCTTTTGCGAAGGAGAACGCTATTATTCCCACTTAATGCTTTTCCCCCACCTCAGTTTTTCTATTTGTGTTTCCTTTCTGTGACCTTGGAATTACTCAGCAGGCAGTACCGAGAACAATAGCTAGAGTAAAAAAAAAAAAACTCTTCTGCTTAACAACCTATTAGAAGAGGACTAAAGATCTCTGCAAAATAACATTGCAGCTTTCAAGTATTTATTTGGTTTTAACAGTTTTTATAATCATTCGTATTATATTAAAATGCAGCGGGGGAGCAGAGAAGTTCTGAAGCTTTTCTTCAAAAAAAGGAATCTTCAATTTCTTCTTTCTCTTTCTTGAACAAAAGCTAGTTTAATTTTTCTAAATGCAGAAGCAGTAGCTTGTGTGAATCCCCAGCAAGGAGTTGGGCACTGAAGTGATGAATTCCACCGTGGGCCTTTGAAAACCCCAGCTGCAGTGCTCAGCTCAGCGCTGTATGATTTGTCTTCACTAGGGCTTTTTAAAAGATATAATCTAAAGACATATGAGTAGATAAGAAGGGTGATGGATTGCAATGTTATTACTAATAATACTTTATGTTAAATTGCACTTTTTTTTAATCTGCCCTATGTCAGTGTATGCTCCTGTTCATAAATTTTAAATCCATCCTTACGTTTCATGGAGAATTTTAAATAGTCTGGTTCAGTAGTAAAATCTATTGAAGAAAATCTAATCTATTGTGATCTTTCAGGGATAACACACTAAAAATTCTTTAAAGCGATAACAAGGCTGTGCTGCGAGAAAATGTATTTAGAATATACAGAAGCAGCACAATCTCTGTGAATCCTGGCTACTTTAATACCTAATTGAATTAGTTCATTTCTTATTTAAACATATTGCTGTGTCTTTACTTTTTTCCCTACTGATGTTACAAATGCTACATTCTTATCTCACCTAGTTTTTCTAATTTAATATGGATTTATTCTTAAGCAGTTATTACATGATAACTGATCAACTAATTTCAAATTCTACTCGAGAGAGGCCCATAAACAGGCATTAAAAACCACAGCTAACATTGTAAGATGGCAGTGGAAATTGTAATGGTGGAAACATAAATTCAGTCTAATTTTATTGTAATTCTACAGGAATCCTTTTTTTCAAAACATTGCATCAATTTCCAAATCCATTTGTTATTCATTATATCAGAGGATAATGAAACCATTTAATACACTATAGCCTGTCATATGTACTTCTCTTGGTGTTTCATTTCAATTTAGCAGTACTTAGTAGATACTTAACTGATTGTCATTCTTTAATTTAATAGGCAAAATCTATCTTTATCTTGTTCTTTTCTATAGATTAATATTAATCTTATTCTAAGATAAGTTTCTACCAGTAAAACAAAAAAGATTTCTTGAAAAAAAATCTTGTCTAGCAGAGTTATCTAGATCATGTGCTTGCTTGTTGGAAAAGGGCTGAAAATTTCATAAATCCTCCAGCTTTCTGGAATGGTATAGCTTGAGAGAAGACAAAATGAGATGGACAGAATTAGCCCAAAGAAATGGGGCTATCAAGACCACCCTAAGACCGAGTTAAGATAATAACTGGTGGAAAAGAGAAGAGGATCAGAAAAGAATGGAATAAAATTGGTGGGTTGGACACCAGGACTCATTAGGTGACAAAATAAAGGCAATATGGACGTTGCCACTCATTGCATCCTTGGAGCTTCCTTAGACGTGAGGCTTTTGGCTGAGGATTAGAAAGGTGAACCAAAAGAAGAAAAGCTCCATTTGAAAAGGAGACTTGGAGATCACAAACATCTGCGCTTGGTGTCAAACACTGAGGTGGTCCCTAGGCTGCCTTCTGCAGTGCATGGGAGATGCGGGCACCTCAGCCCACCTCCGGAGCAGCCACAACTGGTCACCAGGAAACACCGGCTGCAGAACCGTACTTTAAAACCAGCTTTCTGCTGCAGGCATTTCTGTCCATACCGAATTTGTAGGCCTTTTACCCTGGGTGCCTAATGGTTATAGCTAGAGAAAACCAGCTTCATCTTTAGGAGCCTTTGAAAATACAGGTGTTAATCCCCAGCGCATCCTCAGTATCAGAGGGAGAGCTTTGGCCGGAGGGTAACGTGTAAAGATGGAAAACGCCACTATTGCCACTGTCCTATCTCACCTCTTCACTACGAAAGAAGAACCATCCAGAACTGCGCTTTGAAGATGTCAACAACTTTGAGATATTTTAAAAAGCTTCAAGGAAGTCAACTGCAGATTTGCGTAGAATGACTTCCAGAGTCTGGTTGTCAAGATTAAAGCAGTTCTGGGTGAGAGCTGAGGTGGAACTCTCAACCCTTCTATAGCAAGATTTGGGGATCACAGGGCAAGAAACAGGGATGAGTGGATCGTCCCCAGGCCTTGGCGTGGCCATATGGTTCCTCACCTGGGCTGGAGAGGGGACCTGCAGAGGGACCTCATGAGGACACCTTCTGCAGGGCATGGAGTATGAAACACGGGATTTGCCGTCAACTCTGCTTCGCATGTCCTTTTCTTTTTTGTCTTATTTCTTCTTTCTTATCTCTTTCTCTTTACCTTCTGTTTAGTAAAAGCCTGGCTTAATCAACCAAGACTGCATCTTTTGCAACATTGCTGTGAGCCTGTGACCAATGAGACAGCTAAAAGCATTGCCCTGAACAGCCCAGTCCTACTACAAGTCTTGCAAGTGGCTGATAAGAGCGTGCGCTGCGCTTGAGTTCCTCCAGCTGCTATCGTGAATTTTTAAATGAGTTTAGGAACAGTGGGGGAGTTCCAGGAGGCTGGGAAAAGCAAACGTTGTTCCGGTATTTAAAAGAGTAAAATGAGATGACCCTGGTAATTACAGGTTTGTCAGATTGATACTGGTCCTGGAACGGCTGATGTAGAATTCGATTAATAAAGGATTAACGGTAGAAATCTAATTAATGCCAAACAACGTGGGCTTAGGGAAAGCAGATCCTGTCAAAATTACTTTTTTGTGAATGAGATTACAAATTTTGTTGATAACCGTAATAATGTTCATGTAATAGCCTTGTATAAATCATTTGACTTGGTACTGCATGACACTGATTAAAAAAATAGAGAGATACAAAAAAAACAGTTCACATAAAATGGATTAAAAATTGGCTGACAGGGCTCAAACTAAGTGATCTTTACTAGCCACGTATTTCTTTTTCTGATGGACTCCATGAATTTCTTATACCTTTGTTATTTTAGGCATTTTATTTATGATTTCAAAAGCAAAATAGTCGTTACTGAGCAAGTCTGCAAATTATCCTGGGTTTGGAAGAGTGCTTAAAAAGAGGAGGACGATTCACTGATACAAAACTATAAGGACCACCTGTTTGCACCCAGATTAAGAAACAGGCATTTTAGTACAACCACATGTAAAATCATACCTAGGAAGAATGCATCTTCACTGATGTCGGGCTGGGCTCTGGGAAACAGTTATTCTAAGACAGCCCTTAGGGGTCATGGTGGCTAACCATGCTGAACATGAGCTTCCGACACAGTAATGGGTAAGGTTATGCTCCGTACACTGCTTTTTTAGCTTAATATGGATGACCACACCACGTTACTAACATAAATTACATTAATATATTAGCAAAACCCATCAGCATTGCATTCCACACACTGGCTAATAAATGTCAGACCCTTGGCAGGGCTCCAGCTTGGGTTACATGTCCATAATACTCTTGCTCTGATCTAACCCTGGGCTCTGCCTCCACCTCTGTTCACGTGGTTCTGCTGAATCCCTTGTACCAGAGTTCATGATTGCTCGACCACTGGGAGAACGGTATGAGCTAACATTCTGGGGAGAAGAGACACGTTTCTACTATGAGATCAGTGATGTATCAACCAGGAAAACTGAAATGGGAATTAAGGGGTTGGTCTGCCCCAAGGGGCACTAAAGCAGCTAATAGTGTCATACCTAGCTCTTGAATTCGCAGATGGGAAGGATGGGGCTAGCGAAAGGACCTCAAGGATGACTTCTAAAAAGATTTGGGATAACTTGTCTTAATTAGATTAAACTATAGTCTCAGAATCGGAGGGGTTAAGCTGTTAGCCCAAATCTAGCATGTCCATCAGTCCCATCTTGTCTATGATTTATTGTGGCTGTAAATCCCTTAGTCTGTTCTGCAAGTTGACACCAGCCCTTATAGGAAGAGCAGGTTGCGAGCATTTTAACTTCGTATTTGGCCAGTGGAAGCTCCATAAAAAGAAACATGTAGTCCTTAAAATGGAAAAGTTTGGACCATCGTGCAAGAAATCATTGAAGTTGTAATCACTCGCTGTGAACCAGGAACGCAGATATAAGAAATACATTCTTCTAGTTTAGTAGTGGATAGGAGTTTAAATCACTCTACAAATACCATCAGTGCTTGTAGTTAAGGTGATTAACTGTTGGAGAATAGGTTGTGGCTGGTTCTGTCAAGCTCAAGACTACAAGTTTTCCCAGATGATCTGCTCTAGTTCTCTCAAGAATTAATTCAGGAGAGTCTCACGGTCTGTGTTAGGCAAAGCACTGTAAATGCCCTCCAGCCTTTCAATCTGGGTCTGAAGCCGGGTTGCAGAAGAAAATCCATACCAATTAGAGAAGCTATATTTGTGATGTGACCCGTTTATTGGTTTCAGTGGGGCTTTAGGAGGTTGGGGTTGTATTTGCTATGTTTATATTTACTGTTCTCATCTGTAGCCTTGAATTCTTTTATATCCAAGATTTAGGTTCGGTAGCAGACAGTTCCAGGACATATTAACTATCTTCTCCTTTCCTCCAAAAGATTAATTCTTAGCCTGTATTTAAAAAAAAAAAGGCACCAAACAGAGACTTGTCTTTATAAATATCTCTTAGGCCTGAGACAAAGGAGATAAGGCTTAGGACACCTGATGTGTAGACCAATTAACCGACACTTTCATATTCATATGTTCTAATACAACATTTCTTCAGCATTTTAACAATCTTTAGGCATATGTTTGAGGTGGTTATTGCAATGAGATTAAGGCTGAGGTCCTTGAAACCCCCAACGATCTTTTACTTTTTATTAGACAGTATTGTGTTCCAATAATGTTAGAACCTTTTAATTCAGTGAAATAAATTTACTCAGAAATTAATACAACAGAACTGTCACTTATCTTTTACCTGCAAGACAGGAAATTAAAGCTGACTTTCCAGAGGCTCTCACAGTAATGCTGGAGCTCTTTTGAAACTTTGGTCAAGAATATCACAGAGGCAGCTTAACTTTCTCTCATGGATTTAAATCTAGGATTATACTGAATTATTCCACAGTAAAATATAAATAAATGAAAGTAAAGGATGAAAATCTGGCCTTGTTATAGTAAATAGGAGCTTTCAGTATGTTCAGCTGTATTTTAGTCCCCATCCAGTGGGGGGGCATGTGTAGGATGCACCTGGAAAACCTTGGAGCTTGCAGAGGTGTTAGATATCTAGCTTTTGCAGAAATCCTATAGCTGCTGACTTTCCTCCAACAATGTCCTCTTCTCATGGCTACGTGATGTCCAGCTCTCAAGCAGGACTATTCATCAACAGGTAGGCCTCAAGGTTCTTGATAAAAGTACTTCATGTTAACATTGCAGTTAAAATTTAGCAGACCAGAAGTATCAGAATAAAAAGCCAACTTTTGATGTTGTTTAAGAATTTGAGAGATCAAGTAGAAAAGCTCTAGCATAAGGTCAGTGAGACGTATAGGAAATGGAAGTTTGGGCTTTGCGTGATGACTTTGAAAACATTGTATCTCTCCTGAGGGTGGCTGATATTGGAGGAAAAGAATTTAAAAGAATGTGGTTCAAGTGATAAAATCCACATACCAAACTGCAAATTATTGCCTGTTTTCATTATTCACAGTATGATTCCCAAAACACCATTTTTCTTGGTGCTTTAATTATTTTCTCCATCAACTCTTCTAAAGGTTCATTTGAGGCTTGTGAACCTAAGAAACTTTTTTAATAAAAAAAAATAATCANAAATTTGAATTTAGCCTGAGTCCAGGATAAGCACTAAGCCCATCTGGAATTTGCTATAAAAACTGACAGTCAACTGAAACTAAGGTTGAACTCTCCTTTCTGAGCATCCTGTGTGTGAGAATCGACATACCTTCAAACGGGAGTGCCTGATGGGACATAAGCAATGCTTCCTACTGCAAGAGCCGTGCTTGGAATCTGCCAGTAGCTGCAGATTAGAGTGGCCATCATCCCTTCCTGCGAATACATTCAGATTGCGTTGGAGCAGAGTCATGCAAACCCCCTCGACTTCAATAGAAGTTGCGTGGCTGAAATTAATGTCAATAGGGGATATGCACAGGCATCAAGGGGAGAATAGACTTCATAGTGTGCTAATTAAAAAATATTCCCCTACTGTACCTTTCCCTAGAACCCCACTCTTATAACCAATTTACTCTGCAGAACTGATTAGCATACTAATAGCATTCCCTCCAGTTCACAAATAGGACTCCAGTTGAGAATATCCATTAAATGTAAAGTTATACAACCTGAGAGGTGCAATACGGGAAGTAAAACTTGTTAAAGGCTTCCTTTAGCATGAGTTTACTTTGTTACAGCTTTCTGTTTTTCAGCTTTATTTTTGAGTGCTCACATAATAATAATTTCCAGGTGTAGAGTGCTCAACTCGGTAACTGAGGAGGCATGCCAAAGACATCCTCCATCATGCACTTCCTTCCAAAAGTCATTTTTAAGTTTCTTTTAGACTTCTCTTTGTCTCTTTATCCGATTCCCCTTTACTCTTGCTTGCTTTTGTTTTGAAGTCTTCCCCTTTGCTTCTCTGTATGTTGTTATCTTTACTTTTCCTATTTTCTTAAGATGTTCAAGTGTCTATGTCATTCTTCATCCCTTACAAGCAGCCATACTCTTTCTTTTGGCTCAGCGGGTTTCAGCACGGATTCAGTCCTGGAAGTGTTTTGAACTGAGCACTGAGAAATAAATTTTAAAAAAGAGTAGAGCTGTGTGAAATTTCCCCATCGGTGCTGCTTCCCAGGGAACCCCTATGTTTTCTAGTTGTTTTCCACACAAAACAAGTACCATTCATGAGACATAAACTTCCATTTAAAAAAAAAAAAAGAGAAATGCCATTAACAGAACTCTGACATAATTTGGTTCCAAAAAAATAAATATTTTGATGCACATGATCTCCAATAACTTTCATGCTACAGGTTTCCTGGATCCCAGGTTTTTTCTCTATGGCTCAACTGAGATATCAGCAGAGTCAGGATTTCACTCCCCTTAGGAGCGGGGCTGAGAAAAGCAGCTGTGCTACAAGAACATCTTAAGAAAATAGGAAAAG